>CAUYLG010015261.1:0-58788 GCA_963573385.1 Cacajao melanocephalus
GTGGCTCCTCCGCCGGGAATCTCCTAGTCTGTGGGCAACAAGAATTCGTCTGAAAGTGCGGCGTCCACTCGCTCTCTGCACTTTCACTGGGAGCTACAACCCTGAGCTGTTGTTAATCGGCCATCTTGGATCTCTCTCCCATTTCATTATTTATCCAGTAGTCATTCAGGAGCAGGTTGTTCAGTTTCTATGTAGTTGTGTGGTTCTGAGTTAGTTTCTTAATCCTGAGTTTTAATTTTATTGCACAGTGGTCTGAGAGACTGTTTGTTATGATTTCCATTCTTTTGCATTTGCTGAGGAGTGATTTACTTCCAATTATGTGGTCAATTTTAGAGTAGGTGCGATGTGGTGCTGAGAAGAATGTATATTCTGTGGATTTCGAGGTGAGAGTTCTGCTTGGTCAAGATGATATCCTTGTTAATTTTCTGTCTTGTTGATCTAATATTGATCATGAAGTGTTATTATTGTGTGAGAGTCTAAGTCTCTTTGTAGGTCATTAAGAACTTGCAGGCTGGGCGTGGTGGCTCACGCCTATAATCCCAGCACTTTGGGAGGCTGAGGCGGGTGGATCACGAGGTCAAGAGATCGAGACCATCCCGGTCAACATGGTGAAACCCCGTCTCTACTAAAAATACAAAAATTAGCTGGGCATGGTGGTGCATGCCTGTAATCCCACCTACTCGGGAGGCTGAGGTGGGAGAATTGCTTGAACCCAGGAGGCGGAGGTTGCAGTGAGCCAAGATCGTGCCATTGCACTCCAGCCTGGGTAATAAGAGTGAAACTCCATCTCAAAAAAAAAAAAAAACTTGCTTCATGAATCTGGGTTCTCCTGTATTGGGTGCATATATATTTAGGATAGTTAGCTCTTCTTGTTGCATTGATCCTTTTACCATTATGTAATGCCCTTCTTTGTCTCTTTTGACCTTTGTTGATTTAAAGTCTGGTTTATCAGAGACTAGGATTGCAACCCCTGCTCTTTTTTTGCTCTCCATTTGGTTGGTAAATCTTCCTCCATCCCTTTATTTTGAGTCTGTGTGTGTCTTTGCACATGAGATGGGTCTCCTGAATATAGTACACCAATGGGTCTTGACTTTTTATCCAATTTGCTAGTCTGTGTCTTTTGATTGGGGCATTTAGCCTGTTTACATTTAAGGTTAACATTGTTATGTGTGAATTTCATCCTGCCATTTTGATACTAGCTTGTTATTTAGTCCATTAGTTGACGCAGTTTCTTCATTGTGTTGATGGTCTTTACCATTTGGTACGTTTTTGCCCTTTTTTTGCAGCCTTCTTTGGCTTTGAAATTTTAAAGAGGGCAGGGCAGTTACTTTGAAGTATGTCCCTCAGGACAGCTTTGTCTGGTCTTTCCTCATAAGATTTGTATTATGCACTTTGGTAGCAATTTCACAGAAGTGATGTTGTGCCATTCTCAGTGCAAAACCTAAAGAGTAATGTGATATTGGTTTGTTACTAAAACATTGATGTTAGTTTTGATCACTCAGTCAAGGTAATGTTTACAGGTTTCTCCATGGCAGAGTAATTGTTTGTTTCTTTTTCAGAAATATGTAATTTAATAATTTGAAGCTGTGAAAACATCCTGATCCTCTGCAGCAGGATAATGTTGAATCTTCATAAATATTTACTTATTTTAACATCTTGATTATTTTTAATTCAATTGCTCCTTCTGCATTTATTATTACCTTGGTTTATAATCCATTACTATCATTATTTATTTTGAGCTACAACTTATCTCAAAGTTAGCCAGTGTGATTCCCTTTAAACTGTCTTCTTTTTTCTTTTTTTTGTCTTCAAATTGTATTGCATTTTTACTAGCTCTATTAATTATTTCCTGTTGTTAAATATGTTTTCATGAGTACCCATCGGTACATTGAATTGTGGTGTATAGGAGACCCCTCATTAAATTTTAACCTTTTGCTCAAAGGTGCCCAATCTGCATCATCTTCACTTAATAAGAAATTTTCTACAGTAGAAAGTAATTTACAGGTGAAACAGAACACATTGTCACATCTTCTTAAATACACTAAACTTCTCTCTTGTTTTTCACCATTTGTTAGTTTTTACTGGAGTAGTTGTGGAAAAGTGCCTATTATTTTACTGTTTTCTATGACATAGGAGGAGGACCTCATTGGATTTATTAATATTCTAATAGCATGAATTTAGTGATTGGGCCACGGGTCTGTGTCATCCATCACAAACTTTTGATTTTCAGTAACCGTTTCACTTTCACTCACTGTAAGAGTTTGCATATCTTTATTCTCTATACATTCCATGTTTTCATTCTGAAAATATTAACAGGCTTATACTTCGGGTTCATTCATGCATTTGTAAATATCCAAAGATGATTTAATTTTCTCCAAGATTCTGTCCCAGATATACTAGAAAAAGTGGAAGAAAAGTCCAGACCTGCTTATATAAATTTGTGATGATAATTTCTCTGTTGCTTTTTGTTTTCCTCTTCCTGAATTTTTCTAAGCCTCTTTGTAGTAACTGGAATCCTTTATTCTGTATCTTCTATTATGATTCTGTCATGGTAGTTGTTTTATTTGTTATTTAGATGCATCTGGAAGAGCCTACAGAACACATCTATGAACCAGTATTTGTTGGAGACTGTGCTCCCCATGAAGCCTTTCCCAGCTCCTGTCACTGCCTGTCTTTCTGCTCCACAGTGGGGACAAGAGCTGTGGTCCATAACTCCACTGAAGCTCTTTTATATTAAACACTTACTTACTTTCTGGTGGAATAAGGTGTTTCAGGCTTATCTTGAACTTTCTCTATCCCAGACCTTGAGTCCACCATTTTCCCTAGGAATCCTGGTTTCTTTTAGTGGAGAATAGTATTTAGATACCAAGATCTACATGTTAGGTGTGTTCATTACTATGGATGTATCATTGCTGCTAATCCCTTTTGGCAAAGAAAGCCAGGAAATCTTGACCTCTATCTGTCTACATTATGTCTATACACTATTTCTGTATCTAAGTAAAAAATTATGAGTCCCAATTCTAATTTAACACCATAGGCCACCTTTTGGTTCTCTCATTCCGCTTTCACTCTCTCTTTCACTCTTCTGAACAGTAAGAAACCAGAATTCTATTAGCCTTAATATTTTTACTAATTTTCCCAAGTCTAGAACACACACAATTTAGCTTCAGAATTATTAACCTATACCTCTGAGAAAAGCAAACCTACTTACAAGAACCTTGTTCACAGTTTTATTTGTTTTTAGGTAAAATTTATGTACAGTAAGCTACATAAAACCTAAGTCTACCAATTGAGTTTTGACAAATGCAAACAAACATACAATCCACATCCTAATAAAATAAAGAAGATTTCCATCAGTTTCCATCGTTTTCCATAAAGTCCCCTCAGGCCCTTTGTTCAGTCAAGACCCATACCCAAGACATACAGGCAAGTGACATTCTGATTTTTTTCTCCATCATCTATTAGTTTTGCCTGATATGAAATTTAGTATGTTTAAATGGAATCAAGGCCAGGTATGGTGGCTCACTCCTGTAATCCTAGCACTTTGGAAGGCCAAGGCAGGAGGATCCCTTGAGCCCAGGAGTTTGAGATCAGTCTGGGCAACACAGGGAGACCCTGTCTGTATAATATAAAAGAATCACACCAAAAAAATCATCATACAGTATGTATTCTTTTCTTTTCTGTTCAACTTCTTTCAGCCTAATGTCTGTGAGATTCATTCGTGTTGTCATGTGCGTCACCATGAAAGAATGAATTCTTGGATTTATTTATAATTTTATTTTTTTTATAATTTAATATTCTTTTACCTTTATTAATTTCTCACTTCTATTGTCTTAAAACTCAATATTTTTTTAACTTCTTAAATTTACTTTATTCTATTTACTTTCAATTCTACCCATTTCCTCCTATGTCAAAAGTGTATTTAGGATTATTGATATAAATTTTGTCTCTTGGGTTTCCCTTAGATACACCCTCTCTTTCTTCCTTTCTTTCCCTTTCTTTCTCTTTCTTTCTTTTTCTTTTTCTTTCTTTTTTCTCTCTTTCTTTTTTCTCTATTTCTTGTTTTCTTTCTCTCTCTCTTTCCTCATTCCTTCCTTCCTTTCTCTTTCTTCTTTGTTTTATAAATTTTGTCCCTGGGTTTCCCTATGGTTACATCCTTTCCTTTCCTTTCCTTTCCTTTCCTTTCCTTTCCTTTCCTTTCCCTCCCCTCCCCTCCCCTCCCCTCAGCGCCCCTTCCCTTTCCTTTCCTTTCCTTTCCTGAGATAGAAACTCACTCTGTCAGTCAGGGCTGAAGTGCAGGGGTGTGATGATAGCTCACTGCAGCCTCAACTCCCCCAGGCTCAAGTTATCCTCATACCTCCGTCTCCGGAGTAGCTTGGACAGCTACTTGCCACCACACTTGGCTAGTTTTTTGTATTTTTTGTATAGACAGGGTTTCACCATGTTGCCTGGGCTGGTCTTGAACTCCTAGGCTCAAGTGATCAACCTGCCTTGGCCTCCCAAAGTGCTGGGGTTACAGACATGCACTACCGTGTTGAGCACATCTGTATTTTAAAAGGAAAAGTATCTTATCTTAAATATTTTTATTGATACTATTTGCAAAATACTGTATTTGTGAAAAACATTGTAATAGCAGTTGCTTCCTAATGTATTTTGTCTATTCCTATAAGGATTTTAAATGACTGTCTACCTCCATGCACCTCACAATCTAACATATTCACATCCTTCAAAAGTTTAGGTTGAAGGCTGAGTGAAATTCTTCAAGGATTCTTCTATTTCAGTCCCAAAGCATCACATTGTTTTCTTGGGAGAGGCAATTAAAATTCAGCTCAATATTTACCTTCAATATAACCCCATCTTCATTATGTCTAATATAATTTGTTTCATTTCTGTGACATGAGTGTATCATTCTTCCCTAGTTTTCAGTGGTATGACAGATCACTTCAATTTTTATGTCCTTTTGTATAAAAGAAAGACAGAGATGCCAAGCCACTGGTGTGAGTGATAAGCTGAATTCACTGTTGCTCAGGTCAGGGAAAACTGGATCCAGTACAAAGGAATGAAGCTCTAAATGACAGGGCCTCTTGACTTCCAAAGAATAACTCTAAGGCAGTTAGTTTAAAATTGGATTTCACTTATATACAGGTATATAGGAAAGAGAGCAGCTTCTGTGAAAACTGAACCAAGAACAAAGATAGGGTTTATAAATCCTTAACCAAGAGCAAAGATAGGGTTTATAAATGCAAATCTATAGGGCTAGGCATGGTGGCTTACGCCTATAATCCCAGCACTTTGGGAGGCCAAGGTGGGCAGATCACCAGGTTAGGAGTTCGAGACCAACCTGGCTAACCCGGTGAAAGCCCGTCTCTACTAAAAATATAAAAAATTAGCTGGGTGAGGTGGCATGAGCTTGTAATCCTAGCTACTTGGGAGGCTGAAGCAAGAGAATTGCTTGAACCCAGGAGGCGGAGGTTGCAGTGAGCCAAGATCGTGTTACTGCACTCCAGCCTGGGTGATGACGCAAGACTCTGTTGTGCAAAAAAAAAAAAAAAAAAAAGCAAATCTAAATCTATAAAAGCTCACCAAAAAAAGTGACTAGTCAGCTGAAATAAGTACTTGGTTCCCTAGTTTCAATTAGGTGATTGTACTAGAGCTTAGCATATACTAATTTCTGTCGCCTAGGTTGAAAATCAAATCTATTAAGTTGAGTCAGTATATTACAGTTGAGTCAAAATGTATCAGGCTATTTTCCTGCTGATTCTTGTCAGTTATCCAAGAAAAAAAAATGCTATAGTTTTTTCCTAAATCCCATCTGCTCTTCTATCTTTCAATCACATGCACACTTCAAACTCAGGATCATGCAGCAAACAAGTTTGGGTTTACACATTCAAAATTCAGCAACAATTTCCTTCATTGTTTTGTCCATATTGGAAAGGATTTAGGAAAAGTGAGTTAGATTCTTGGGCTCAAGGACCTATGTCACTATGTCATTATGAATACTTTAGACATAATTCAAGGGAGGAAAAAACAGCAGATGCTGCCATTATCCTTACTTTATTAGAAATTCATCATATTTAAAAGATTTAGATCTTTCTTCAGAAACATTTATTTGAATTAGAATTACCAATCATAGTATGGGCTATCATAAAATTACAGATTCTAAGTTAACTTATTACCTAAGTCTGATGTTACTTTCCACCTGATACTTGAATTTCTTTAGTCTCTTGAACAAAATCGCTTATTAGTGATCTTCAAAAGTGGTAAAAATCCAGCAAAAGAAATACCATAGATACAGCTCATTCTACTTTTGTACACTTGTGAATTCCCCACTATATGTTTTGTTTTGTTTGCTGTAATTTTTCCCATGTGTTTGACACTAACCCCCCCGAATTTAATAAACACCTTAATGAGAAAATTAACTTTTTTTAGCCCAACCTGCCTCTTTTGAACTTCTCTTTTTCCTTAATAATCAAACTAAAAGGGAGAAGTTAATTATTGTATCTAGATATTGCCAACCAATAAAATTGTATTCCTAGAAAATGAAAAGGTGTCCTTCTTTGGTTAACCAAATAATTTTAGCCCAACAAATGTTCAAATGAGTCTATTATAACCATTTTTTAGAAAGCAAAACAGATGATGTTAAAATCAAACTCAAAATTGTAGCTTAAAGGGGGTTTGAATTGCATAACTGCTTTACATTGAAAAGAATTCCTTTACTTAATAAAAAGTGTATTTTGTGATAAGCATTGGAGACATCAGTATAAACTCATATTTAGCTTCATATAAATACAGATGGTTACATATGGAAATATTTATAGATTTGTGTATACACAGTGGTTATTAAACACATATGTATTTCCTTGCTCTGCCAGCTGAGAGAGGTAGTAGCAATAACACCCCAGTAGCAGAAAGGACAGCTAGGACCCAGATCTTGGTTTCTAATAATGTTCTCCAATAAAAGTAACCAGGGCTTCTTAAAGAAATGACTGGTTCTAGGACTAGGGCAGAAAATAGGCAAGATGATCCTTCAATATTTTATGGTGTCAGAATGTATGGAAGTTCTAAACAAACAAGCAGCATACCTCACATGATGGGGGCATGTTGAAGGGACACATAACAAGCTGAAAGAGCTTCCTGTGGTCAAAATTGCAACAATTTGAGCAGTAAATTTTAAAAAGAATACTGGCTTATAACACAAAGTTTAAAATAAATATCCACAAGTCCATACCAATAGAATTAAATGATCAAATAAGTAAATGGAGCAGAAAAGACAAATTTTCCCATGCTGATGAG
This sequence comes from Cacajao melanocephalus, assembly GCA_963573385.1. Classification (NCBI taxonomy): domain Eukaryota; kingdom Metazoa; phylum Chordata; class Mammalia; order Primates; family Pitheciidae; genus Cacajao; species Cacajao melanocephalus. The sequence continues at coordinate 7,294 of CAUYLG010015261.1, forward strand.
TTCCAAATAATTTGTGTAGATACTCTGCCATCAAGAAGGGAGAGTAGAACTCCCCACTCCTTTAATGTGGGCAGTGCATAGTAACATGCTTCCAAAGAACACATTATGGAAAGGGAGAGAAAAAAAACCCAGTAACTTTACAGTGGATAAATCTGTCAAGCACTACTTCAGCCAGGTGATCAAGGTTAACCTGAACAGTGATAAGTCATATTAACACTAAATATCTTTGATATAAAGTTATGAAAATGGCACTTTACTTTTGAGGTCTTCCTTCCAAAAACTCGTAATCCCTGTCTAATCATGAGAAAATATCTGAAAAATTCTAATAGAATAGGATTCTATAGAATTCATAACCAACATTCCTCAAAACTGTCAAGGTCATTAAAAACAGGAAGTCCAAGAAACAGTCACAGCCAAGAGGAGTACAAGAAGATTGGGCAATGAAATGTTTATGGTATCCTAAATGTAATATTGTAACAGAAAAAATATATTGGGTTAAAAATAATAAAATCAATCTACCAAATAATAGTATTCGCAGCAACCTGGATAAAAGTGCAGACTATTATTCTAAGTTAAATAACTCGGGAATGGAAAACCAAACATTGTATATTCTCACTCGTAATTGAGAACTAAGCTATGGGGATCCAAAGACATAAGAATGATTCAATGGATTTTAGGGACTCGGAGGAAAGGATGGGAAGGAGGCAAGGGATAAAAGTCTACACATTGGGTACAGTGTATACTACTTGGATGATCTTATTAAATATTCCAAAAGCAGGAAAACAGGAATTAACTGTATGTTAATATAAATATGGCAAGTAGGCCCTGAAATATATTCCTATGCTATATTGGGAAATTCTGAAAAAAGTGAAGAACTTTATTATAAATATTTCGAATATTTATAAATATTATTTTAAAAATAAAATATTTATAAAATACTTGTAAAATTTATTTAATATTTTATTAAAATATTTATAAAATATAAAATGGTTAAATATAAAATAAAATTTATAAAATATATAAATATTTTTAATATTTATATTGTCAACTCATGATGTTGAAAAATCTCAGCAATCACCACTGAAGAACTTATTCATGTAACTGAATATCTGTTCCCCAAAAACCTATTAAAATAAAAAATAAATTTAAAAAATTAAGAAACAATAAATATTCAAAAAAAAGTCAGGGATTTTCTCTGTTTCTGTAAAGGATGAGGATTACATTTCCATTTCTCAGAAAGATAGAGGGATTGATATGGTTTGGCTGTGTCACCACTCAAGTCTCATCTTGAATTATAGCTCCCATAATTCCCACCTGTTGTGGGAGGGACCTGGTGGGAGGAAATTGAATCATGGGGATGATTTCCCTCATAATGTTCTTGTGGTGATGATTAAGTCTCTTGAGATCTGGTGGTTTTATAGGGGGTTTCTCCTTTTGCTTGGCTTTCATTCTCTTTTGTCTGCTGCCATGTAAGACATGCCTTTCACCTTTTGCTATAATTGTGAGGCCTCCCCAGCCACATGGAACTGTGAGTCCCTTAAACCTCTTTTTCTTTATAAATTACCCAGTCTTGGTCATGCCTTTATCAGCAGTGTGAAAACAGACTAATACAGTAAATTGATACCAGTAGAGTGGAGTGCTGCTGTAAAGAGATCTAAAAATGTGGAAGAGACTTTGGAACTGGGTAACAGGCAGAGGCTGGAATAGTTTGGAGGGCTCAGAAGAAGACAAAAAAATACGGGAAAATTTGGAACTTCCTGGGTACTTGTTGAATGGCCCAAAATGCTCATAGTGATATGGACAATAAGGTCTAGGCTGAGGTGGTCTTAAATGGAGATAAGGAACTTTTTGGGAACTATAGTAAATGTGACTATTGCAATGTTTTAGCAAAGAGACTGGTGGCATTTTGCCTCTGCCCTAAAGATCTGCAGAACTTGACTTGAGGGATTTGATTTAGAGTATCTGGCAGAGGACATTTCTAAGCAGCAAAGCATTCAAGAGGTGACTTGATAGCTGTTAAAAGCATTCCATTTTAAAAGTGAAGCAGAGCGTAAAAGTTTAGAAAAGTTTCAGCCTGATGATGTGATAAAAAAGAAAAACCCATTTTCTGAGAAGAAATTTGAGCCTGCTGCAGAAATTTGCATAAGTAACAGGGAGCCAAATGTTAATTGCTAAAACAATGGCGAAAATGTCTACGGCACATCAGAGACCGTTGTGGCAGCCCCTTCCATCACAGGCCTGGAAGACTAGGAGGACAAAATAGTTTCGTGGGGTGGGCCCAGGACCCCCCTGCTGTGTGCAGCCTAGGGACTTGGTGCTCTGCATCCCAGCTTCTCTAGTCATGGCTAAAAGGGGACAAGGTACAGTTCAGCCCATGGCTTCAGAGGGTGCAAGCCTCAAGTCTTGGCAGCTTCCATGTGGTGTTGAGCCTGTGGGTGCACAGAAGTCAAGAATTGAGGTTTGGGAACCTCCACCCACGTTTCAGAGGATATATGAAAAGACCTGAATATCTAGGCAGAAGTTTGCTTTGGGGCAGGGGGTGCCCACATGGAGAACCTCTGCTAGGGTAGTATGAAAGGGAAATGTGGGAGCCCCCACACAGAGTCCCCACTGGGGCACTGCCTAGTAGAGCTGTGAGAGGAGGTCTACTGTCCTCCAGACCCTAGAAGGTAGATCCACTGACAGCTTGCACCATGCACCTGGAAAAGTGGCAGACACTCAATGTCAGCCCATTTGGACATTAGCTAATAATAATATATCAATATTAGTGCATTAATTGTGACAAATGTATCATACATTAGTAAAATGTTAATACAAGAAACTGGGTTGGTGGTATAGGGGAACACTATCACCTTAATTTTTCTGTAAATCTAAAACTATATTTTAAAAAGTAGGGTTTTTCAGAAGTACATGTTAAAGTATAAAAAGTTTAGGTGATTTGGGGTTGTATGTATAAACTAGTAGCAGTCTAAAGTCAATTGTATTTAATTCTTTGTCTATGATTTTTATTGATTTATAATTATGCATATTTATGTGGTACATGTGATATTTTGATGCTTGCATATAATGTGTAATGATAAAATCAGTATATGTAGGATACCCATCACCCTCAAACACATTTATCATTTCTTTTTGTTGTGAACATTTCAAATCTTTATTTCTAGCCTTCTTATTTTTCTTTCCTTGTTTTGCAATAGTTACTGCACTCTTTTGATAAAATGAATTAAAAGTATTTACTTTCACCTCCCCAGACTAAAATGTCTAATATGCCACTTAAGTTCATATGCTTAATGTGCTATTCTGTAACCTTTTTGAAATGTTTTTCATATAAATTCTTTTCAGAAACAATTTATTATGGAGTTATGTTTTCAACTTTACTGAGTGAAGGACACTATTTCTTCCCTTTACAGGTTCAAATAAATCTTACATTCAAAATGCAGGTCTCATATATATTACTTTTACTCTGAAAAGGAAAATGTGCCTTCTGAGATAAACAAAATACAGTGCAATATGTCGGCACAATTATGGATCTTGAGGGCTAAAAGTGACCCTGAAATGAAAAACTCCTGGTACAGAATGGAAAAAATTATTCCAGCAATGAGCAGATGATGGCAACCAGGACAAAAAGAAAGTAAAATAAACAAAGCAAAATAAAACACTCAAAGCACATCATATGTTGAGAATATTTATAAATGTTAGAAATAATATTTATCATAAAGTTCTTTACTTTTTTTCAGAATTTCTCAATATAGCATAGGAATATATTTGGGGGCCTGCTCACCATATTTATATTAACATACAGTCAATTCCTGTTTCCCTGCTTTTGGAATATTTAATAAGATCAAAAGCCCTTTCCTGACATAAAAATTCTGCACAACCCTGGAAAAATTCTGGGAAGAAAGTTGTTTCCTTTGGGCAGGAATGCATATTCTGTGATTTTAAGGGGGGAAATTTAGCTCAAACTGGAGGGCTTTCACTAGAGCATGATAGTGTTAGAACTACAGAAAGCAAACTTTAGGTATTTGGGAAGGAAATTAGTTGTCGTAAAAAAATTATACCAAATTCGAAATAAGACAAAGGAATCACTGTATGGCCTTTCAATGTCAGAACAGTGTCTAATAGGACCACCAAAGGATTATCTAATTCTCAAGGGGATATACCTTTGTTTGATTCAGTAGTTACCTTTGATAAAGGCCCAGTTTCTGTGAATTACATGTCAATGGTATACATTTTTTTTTGTCCAGTAGATGTGCAAATAATTTCTCTCAGAAATGATAACCCAAAGATTATAGTTTTATTGCCCTGTAGAATATTAATCAGTTTTGTCTCTTACTGAGTAAGCTTATTTCAGCAAGTCTTCTATTTCTTGGCTGACTTAATATCAATCAACTTCTCCCTTTCCCTCTCTATTTCTCTCTCTTAATATCTCTCTATCTCAATCTTTCTATATATAGAGGTCTCTATACACATATTAATATATATACATATAAATATTGCATGTATATATACATATACTTGTATATGCATATATATCAGTGTATGTACATACATAAACACAATCTATGTATACTATAATATATGTAAATATATCTCAAATGTTATCTCAAATATTCCTTGAGGAGCTTAACCATTCTACTGGCACCCGTATTAAGTGAAATACATCTTCGATCCATGTCTGTTGTAGAATTTGTATGAGAGTCATGCTTTAATTAAATTATTCAGTTATTTACTTGCACTTCTCCAGGTGAGAGTTTCCATGTACACTCTTCAACCGTCTTAAAACAGGTCACTGAAAAAAGATTTCACATAAATGTACTGATTTAGAACTCAAATCAGTGTATTGATTTAGCTCAAACTGGAGGGCTTTCACTAGAGCATGGTAATGTTAGAACTACAGAAAGCAGACTTTAGGTATTTGGGAAAGAAATTAATTGTGCTAATTTCTGCTGCTAGTTATTTCTTCCCTGCTGCTACATATATCCTCATTTGTTATGAGGTGGCTCAAGACAGTATTCGTGAGCAGCTATCAGCAGGGACAGAACATAGATGGCTTAACTTTTCCAGAGTAAATAGTTTAAGCTTATGATGAACACGTTTAAGTTGAATGTGTCATAAGTTTTCACAGCTTTTAAGCAGTTATCAGTTGGCAAAAATGCTTTTAACATTTTACACTTTAAAAGAAAACCACTTCATTAAGGAAAATTAATATTTACTCACTTATCATCAAATATTATCCTTAAGGGAATAAAACAGATTTCAATCTGTAGATTATAATGGAGGTGGGGGAATAATATGATTAACATTATTATTTATCAAGTAGTCAATTTTTAACATTGTACCTTTTGTGATACAATCACTCTAGGATTGAAGGACATTATATAAATAATTGAAATAAATAAAACAAGGGCAGAATAACTATCACATTAGACTTCATTAAATAGTTATATAGGCATATTATGTTGAACAAGTAATTTGGCTGCTCAGTCAGCCTAGGAATAAAGTTGCACAAAATGGCAGTCATATTTAAAACTCTGTTGTATGTGGTTCCTGGAATGAAATAAAGAAATGTCTGCAAAAGTATTCAGTATGATGTGACCGCTATTGATGATGAGAAGCCCCTAACTGCTTAGATCTTTACCTAACACAATCAGCATCTTACAAATAAATGAACATGGAAGTGAAAATTCTGTCCCAGTGAAAATCACTTGCTTCTCCTACTTATGATAATATGTCGAAGTTTTTACTGGATTTCTATAATTTATAAAACATGTTCAAGAGCCAGTAAGTGGCATAGTTGGAATTTAAATGCAAGACTTTAAACTCTACATCCAGTGCCTTTTTCAAAAGATGACTGCCTTTATAGTCTTCATGTCTTGACTTCACATTATTTCATATCAGGGTTTATTAAAACCTTGTTTTGTGTTTCAGAATGGAAAACAGTATTTTCAAGGTTTCACTTCCATAGGAACAGGATATATATCTATACAGTAAATTCTCCATTATCCATGCCAATAAAGAACATACACATGAAAAATGAAAAAAAACTATAACTAGTCTACCACCTAAGATAAGTCTCACCTGCAAAGAAGTAAATGTGTGTTTCCATATCCATTCATATTTATGTCTCATGACAAACACCATATAGTCAACTCTTCATTGTTTCCCACATATATTATGTCCAAAATTATGTGCCACCCAGATTGAGGTTTTCTAACACACTCATATTTAGAAAACTTGGAAGTTTATCTTTCCTTTACTGAACTGCTTATCTTTATTACTCAGGCATATTATACTTCTGACGAAAAGGCTAATGCATGTAGTAAGCCTTTGAGTTTTTCAACCCAAAGGTTGAAATTTATATATCAATTTGATAGACATTGAAATAGCACCATTTGTATAGTCTTCAGATATAAATATAAGAAATACGAATATTTTCAATGTCAAGTGGAAAGGGCAACCATCCTGGACTGGGGTCTAAGAACCTCAGGTTCCAGTAGAGTTCATGCTACAGGTTTTACATAAGGGAATTAGTGAATCACCTGGGACTGTTTTTCTCAGATGAAAATCAGAGGGCTGGGCTGACGTCTAGAGAATATCTCAGTTGTCTTCCATTTAATAATTCATTGAGTCCTCTAAATTTTTTCAAACACGAAAATAAATTCCAAATAAAATTTTAGTGTTTTTGAAAACATAAACCTCTAAAATTTAAATAAGCATTTCTTCTAGGATGAAGCAAAGAAAATAGTTGTAGCTGTACCTGGTTTTTACACTAACTCAGAAGAGCTAACATAGCCAAGAAAAGCTTCCCTGTAACTGTACCAATTGAGACAAGATTGTAAATATCTCTTAAACTTGGACAATCTGCAGTGTTTGTGATATGTTGACTAAAAATGTAACTATATCCGTGCTATGGATTAAATAATAACTTTTAAAAATAAACATCTCACAGATTGTCACATATTTATCTGGGAACATATAAGTAAAAACTAACATGAATCATCAGGACATTCTCTTTTGAGTATAGCTAAAAAATCAATAGTAAAATCTACGTAGCTCAAATGCCCAGCTTTGAAAACTAAAAAACCTCATCCTTCAATGTGAATTCTATCAACTTTTGTTTTTCCAACATTTCAATTTTCTTTTCCTTACCAAAAAAAAAAAATTCCCCACTTAAGTATTATCTTCAGGATCATTAATGTCCAAGTAAATGTAGTCTAACCAAATAATTTGGCACCATAGCTAAGATTTTTTTAAAGAAGCAAATAATTTACAGAAGAATTAAAACACAGCTCTTTCTATTGGTGTAGGTATTTCAGCTCTGCTGAGACCCCCTCACATTTAGCTAGAGATAGTTTCCATGGGAACTGAAGAATGTGCTCTAATGAGTCTTGAAACACACAAATACGAATCTTTGCTTCTTACAAGTGGACAACAATTTATTTCTCTAATGACTAATGGAAGACATTTGAATCTATTTTGGTTTGAGACAAAAACTGGAAGAAAGTCAGTTCTTTCAATTATACAAAGCCTGAAATTAGGTATTAGTAAAGTTGAAGTGAGTACAGGATAGTAATATATGTCCCAGCTGTTTTAGCTTTTCTGGGGTATTTTTTTCCAAAGGGAGGAATATATTTCTATATTAAATATCTTGTGCTACCATGAAAAAACTTTAAAATTAATTTTCTTAATCCAGGCAGACTTTCTATTGTCATTGTTGCTTTTCAATAATCTCTTATAGAATATAGAGTGAAGAGTTGTAACAATACAAAATATCAAAATAGATGTTTAATTTTTATGGGGTTTTTTTGGTAGAAAGAAATTGGGGATAGATTAACGGGAATGTGCAAGTCAGTACATGAAGAAATAAAACACTTGCAAACCATTGAGTTGAAAAACAGGTATCGCCTTTCAAAAGTCTAAAAACCAAAAACCCATGACCTTATAAAAAGAAAATTGGTATTAGTCAAGAACAAATCATGACTTTACTTCAAAATATCTCTGCGTAAATGTGTATAGAAAAGATAATAAAAACAGATAAATCTACCCCAATCTGAAAACAAAAATCAACAAAAAGACAGTCAACTCCCTGGAGAGGAATCTGTGTTGCTATTGGTTGTGACACTGGTTTCCAAGGTAGTGATTGTATTTGAGAGGCCCCTGGTTACAAATCCATGATCTTGAAGACCTTCGGTAGAATCTAAAGCAAATAGACCATTTTAATAGACTAACTTGTGCTTTCCAGTGTTCAGACACCTAGACCTTAACAAACCAAATTTCTCTTATTAAAAAGGCAAGGCAAAAAGCAAGATAATTATTGAAAATTTGGGGTTTCAACTGTTTTTATTTTAACTTTCCAGAGCAAAAAGTTAGAAAATGTCCAGCCAGTAATTTTTTAGAACCCATATTTTTTTAGAATCCTGTGACAGGCATTGTAATAGGCAGGATAGAAGCTAGCCCATATAATGTCTTTGTACAATTTAGAAGACACACTGGTGTTTAGATTCACAGCATATAAAGCATAATTGGAATTTAAGCTCCCCTTCTCACCCCTTAATTCAGACACACTTGTGCAGTGTATAAACTGCACAACTGTACAGATGGCTCTGGCACGAGATCTTGAGTATACAGTGATGACTAGAACAGGCCAATTAACACCAGCAGAAAACAATAACTAGGATCTGATTATTAAAGGACTATTAGTATTTAAGCAATAAATACTAATTGGATCCACATTCACTGAGAAAATGCTATGTTTCAGGAACACCATGTAAGAAATCCAAAGATAGGATCTGAGAACTACAAAAGAACTCTCAGCACATAATGATGCCATACAAACCCCTGCACTAACAGACCTGATCAACCCTAACATGGCTTCTGGCTGCCTAACGCTACATCCCTGAAAAGACTCAATCCTTTCCTGAGTTCTTGTCTGAAAAAGCTCAAAGCTGTTGAAAGAATTTATTGTTTGTCCTAGCCAACATTTGACAATAGGCCCCTGACTCCCCTTTCTTAGAGAATTTACTAAAAAGTACTTATAATTGTAAATCCTTCTTCTGTAACTTTGAGATATATGTGTATGTATCTCCTATACCCCAGGGTATCTTTCTCAAGGACCTAAAAGCCATTCCTTTAACATATAATCATCAGGAAAGATAGAACCTCTGTATCTCAGTCTCTGTGGGAAGATAGAATTCCAACTTCAATAATTGCCAACTAGCAGATACGGCTGGCCTAATCATTTACACTGACTAACCTTTTTACTTCTGGTAATTTTTACTTCCCTGACTCTACTTGAGCCCCTGCTCACTTTTCCTTACTACTCCCTTATTCTTCTTTTAAAATGCCCCATCCATCACCTCTGCACACATTGGAATGGAGCTTAAGCTATTCCCTTACTGTCAGTAGTTACTGAATAAAATCTGCTTTTAGCACTTGAACTAATGTCCAGTTTGTTTATTTTTGAGAGTCTAAAGAAAATATGCTAGTATGGAAAACAACCATGTTCAGAAATAAGTATAAAATGCAAAATGAAAATGCTATGTTAGCACATTGATTAATTAAAAGTACAAAATAAGGCCTGCACAGTGCTGCAATAATAATAACATCTAAGAAGAAGGGAGAGATCCATTGCGCAGAGGTGAAAGGAAATATAGAAGTGGGACTTTAATTGGACTTGATATGTTTAACTTTGAACAAGAAAAATAGAATTGAATGTATATTGTCGTATGTTCATATTACTCCAGAAGACATAAGCCTGGTCATAATGATACTAATAAATTCTAATACCCACAAGGGGAAAGACCTTGTCTGATTTTTTTTTCATATCTGCATTATCAATGTGTAAAATACAATGGTCTCAATAAAAATTTATTAACTAAGGAGATACCACTTATAAAGGGAAAGAAAGATATGTGAGCTAAAAGGCAGTTTATGCTAACTTAACTGGTTGCTTCCCCAGTTTTCTGTTGAAAGTTTATATACAAAGAAAATTCTTCATCTTCCAACTACTATTAAACTCATAGTTTTTTTTTTTCAGTTATTACATTTCTAGAATTCTACTTTGTTTTTCTTTATAATTTCTACTTCTCTGTTGTTAGTTCCCATTTATTTATTCTTTAAGACTATCTTTATTTTGTTCTTAAGCATATTCACATAATGTATCTATAACATCAACTATATATATATATATACATTTATGTAATAACATCATTGCTAATTTTAACAGATAGACCATCTGATAACTTGTTTATTATCTACTTTTTCTCTTATCAGTGGTTATATTTTTATGTTTCTTCTCATTTCTATTATTGTTTATTATGTCTTAGATATTTTGGGGATATGTTGTAGAGACTCTAGATTTTGTTATTTTGAAGACTCTTAATTTTGTTCTCACAGATAGTCTAATGAACTTGTGGAAGTTTGATTTTTTACTTTGTTATGGTGGTTCACTTTGAGTTTGTTCTTAGGTTTATGAAAAATTCGTAGTCCAAGGACATAGTCGTTATTCCTTCAAAGTGACCATTTTAATGGTAAACACAATGTGCTTACTAATCTCTAACTTTGCATAGTTCAAACTCAGAACTCCGTCTTCCATGAAATGAGTAGAAGTTTTAGTCTTCCAGCTGTTTCTTTTCATCAGGTTCTTTGTAATCAAGTCCCTGGTTTTTGCCACTTAAGAGTGGACCCTTGGGGAAATGTGTATGCAGATTTGGGGTGTCTCTTCTATGCCTCTTTCTTTTCTGAAATATCACTCTCAGTTTCCAGCTGCTCTACACTCTGGAACTTCATGCTCTGATCCTGAAAAACAGTAAGACTACTTAATTTTTTAGCCACTCTAGCTAGAGGTCTTGGAAGTGCCCTGAAGGAAAATTTCTAGAAATATATTTCTTAACACATTTCTGTTCTTTCAAGAGCCAAATCCTCTTCAGTTTCTGTCTGTTTCTCCTCTCCCGTTTCCTCTACAATGATTTCAAATCATTGTTTTACATACTTTTTTCCTAGAGTTTATAACTTTTATCTAATGAGTATGAGTTCAATAAAAGCTACTCTCATTACCAAAATAAGAATTCTTGCTGTATTCTTAGTCCTAGTTCATATGAAGGGTATTCTAGTATGGAGTTGCTGGAGAAATGGTGAAATTCTTTGAAATTCAGAATCCCCTGTCTAGTGGACTCTTTCTAGTTATCTGTCTGTCTTTCATTATGATTTGAACTATTTTATAGCTAAAGTGTAGAAATCAGACAGAGATGCAAATGACTCTATAGCAATGCAAACAGATTTCGTGGGGTAGAATTCAATAATGTATTATTCTGTAGATATTGGCTGTTTCTACATTTATTTAAAACATCTCTGGCCAGGCGGGGTGGCTCACGCCTATAATCCCAGCACTTTGGGAGGGTGAGGTGGGCAGATCATGTGAGGTCAGGAGTTTGAGATCAGCCTGGTCAACATGGTGAAACCCTACTAAAAGTACAAAAAAAAGTCCCAGCTACTTGGGAGGCAGAGGCAGGAGAAGTGCTTGAACCTGGGAGGCAGAGGTTGCAGTGAGCTGAGATTGTCCCATTGCACTCCAGCCTCAGTGACAAGAGCGAGACTCCCTCTCATAAAACAAAAATTCTGTATTTCTGATTGTATTATATTTATATACGTATTTTCTATAAATTCTCTTTTGAACCGATTGTAACATTTTACTGTCTCTTATGTTAATTAATGTATTAAAAATATATTTGCATGTGTTCATTTATATTTATGAGAAATATAATTTTACCTTTTAAAACGTTATCTTCTAACTCTATTCAACTCATATATCTTAAACATAGTTTGCCAATGAAAATTTGCTTTTAATATTGCTACCACTGAAATGTAGATCACTACGTAGAGTTCCCTAAATTGAAGGCTCCCAGGTTGTAGATTAAGTATAAAGCGCTCACAAACATCACATACAAATGCATCACATACCATCACATTTTGAGGTAAACTACTACACAGGTTTTACCATATAGATCAGCGAAGACTTTTAACAGAAGGGCATAAGGAGAGGTTAAGCTTAAGCTTATTGGAGATAATTGAGGACCATTTTCAACTATTATCTGGTTGAAGATACAAACATAGTCTGTTTGTTTTAATATCAAATCACTCTTAATTTCAGTGTATCAACATAGAAGAAACCATATTAAATAGCTATCTCACAAGACCCATGGCTATTAATCATCTTTTTGGCAACTATCCAGCAAAAGTTTAGCATCTTGTTATTTTGAATTATATGTATTAGTTTGTCAAGGTTGTAGCATAATTATTTCATTTAGCATGATGACACAAATGAAGTTTGTAGTCATATAATGCTATTTTCCTTGTAATTGCTGTGTTAAATGGCCTTTGTGATTCATCCACAGCCAACTGAATGATGCATTTTCGAAGATTTTGCTTTATAAAATCAAAAAATCACAAGTTTCCAAATGTATTTTTATATGTAACTATTTGTTCAGTTTATTTTCAGTAAAATAGATGATTTAGTTTTAACAGTCTATCTAGTCAACTATCTGAGGCCAGGAAAATGAGGATGAGAACTGCTAAAACCATCTGTTAATATCCACAAACACCCTGAAATTCAAAAAGAATCTTTTTGTATCAAATCAGATACAAAAAGAAATAAAGAAATAAAAGAAGAAGCAAATGTATTTATTGTTAATCTACCTATATTAGGTATAAAATAAAAACAAAGTATTCGGACAGTCTCATAATTTTTGTTTCTTATGAGCACTAAAATATAAAAATAAAATCAATTTAAAAGACAACCTTGGCTAAAACCTAAATGCAATGCTCCGTTTTTTGAATCCTTCAAAAATTGGAGAAAATAAAATAAATTGCCATTGAGCTGGATGAAATAAATGTGAGAGTAAGTACACATCTCTAAGACTTGCTCTAAATCCGTAAATGAACTAATTAATCAAATGGAAATGAGTCAATAAAAGAAGACAAGCCCAGTGATGCTAGTGTCTCATGAAATCAATGATTATCAGTGTAGCTGATGTTTTCCCAGGGTCCAGTTTTTAAAATACATTAATAAACCAAGTGCAATGGCTCATGCCTGTAATTCCAGCAGATTGCTTAAGTCCAGGAGTTCAACACCAGCCTGGGCAACCTGATAAAATCCTGTCTTTACAAAAAATACCAAAATTAGCCAGGTATGAGGGCGTGCACCTATAGTCCCAGCTACTTAGGAGGATGAGGTGGGAGGATTCTTGAGCCCGGAAGGTTGATGCTGCAGTGAGACATGATTGCGCCAGTGCACTCAAGCCTGGGTGATGGAGTGAGACCATGTCCAAAAAAAAAGAAAGACACGTTAATAAGCAAACTCCATATACTTAGAAAACTGGCATACTCAGAGCTCAGCTTATCATTTGCCCATCTGTAAGTATTAGAAAAGGGGTAACAAAAAGTGTGTATCACAATCCTCATGCCGAAACAGATTCCTGCTGAATTTGTCTTCTGCTTCAAGAGAGTGGCTGGGGTGGTGGTTCATGCCTGCAATCCCAACACTTTGGGAGGCCAAGGCAGGCAAATCACCTGCGGTCAGGAGTTCAAGACAAGCCTGGACAACATGGAGAAACCCCATCTCTGCTAAAAATACAAAAATTGGCCAGGCATGGTGGCATGCAGCTATAACCCCAGCTACTCAGGAAGCTGAGGCAGGGGAATCACTTGAACTGCGGAGGCAGAGGTTGCAGCGAGCTGAGATTGTGCCACTGCACTTCAGCCTGGACAACAGTGTGAGACTCTGTCTCAACAACAGCAAAAAAAAGACAAAGAGAGAAATTCCACGTGGAAACTGCACAGCCTAGAGCTGGTGTATACACCTAGCTATCTATAACTGTAGCTCATGGCCTCAAAGCATTGGTATAAGATTGATTGCTTTGACATTTGGCAAGGCCAAACTAACAAGGCAATTAACTCAAATTAGAAGGCTGGTTATTTTCACCAGTTTATCAGGGACTTCAGAGGTGGCTGAAAGCTCTCAAGGAGCTTTGTAGAGCCTCTTATGTGGTGGAAAATGTGGGAGGAACATGAGCAACAGTTGAACAGCTTAGCAGAAAGCTTCCTTTCAACTTCCTTCTTCATGGAATGGCAAAGAGTTTGCTGTGAAAGAACAAAATCAGTGCTTTTCCTTCCCCCAATACAAGCATTATTTGGAGCTCATAACTTTTGTGTTTATTTACTTTTCCCTAAAAAAAAAATAATTGTTGAAATGTCCCTTAACTTTGGATATTCTAGTAAAACTACAAGCACAGTATCAAAATATCATGCCTTTCAACAGCATACAACCATCAGGCAACTTGTAAATATAGTATTAATATTTAGCAGATTTGTTTGTAGGGTTGTCAGATCAAGCAAGTAAAAATATAGGATGCTCAGTTTAAAGTGAATTTCAGATAAACAACATCTTTTATATAATATATTCGATGCAATATTTGCTTGACTAAAATAATCATTCCGAGCCCTGACTTTGCCAACTTCTATGCATCTTAGGAAACTTAAGTATGGAAACCCAAGCTTTATCTTAGTAAGAATAGCTTACAGTTACAGGCCTAAGTAAAAATAGGGCTTATATGCCTCTTTATCCAGGGGAAATAGAAAGTAATTCCTTGGGAAAAAGATTAGCCTATTGGTAACAAGACAGAAAAACCTTAGTTGGTCACATCTCAGAGAGCAGCGCCTCTATAGCAATTCACTTTCAAAGCCTAAAACAGAAGTTGAAATTAGAGGAGAGAGGCTTTTTAGGACAGAAGTCTTCAAATATTTTTATTGATATGCTCTCTAAAAGAATGTTTTAAAATGATACACTGACTTGAATATTTTTAAATGATGCCTTAAATTGTATAAAAATTTTAAGTACTTGCATTTTCAGTATATCCTTTATAGTATACATGCCATACACCCCCCTACACACACATTATATATATTACAGTTTATATCCTAGCTTACGGGAGATTTTTACTAAAATTGGCTTATGGAGCCTATAAATTTCAAAGAACTATTAAACTAAATTTTCAAATATCAGAATTTTTTATTTCAGTGTTTGTAAGACTATGCATGATATTTTTTCCATCAACTTTGCCATATTTTATAAATTAAAAAAATTTTTTAAACTGACACATAATAATTATACATATTTATGGCATATATAGTGATTTTTCCATACATATAATATATAGTGATCAGATGATGATAATTAGCATATCCATCATCTCAAGCATGTATCATTTCTTTGTGTTGGAGACACTCAATATCCTCCTTGATATAGTTTGGATATTTGTCCCCTACCAAATCTTAAGTTAAAATGGGATCCCCAGTGTTGGGTGGGGGCCTGGTAGGAAGTGTTTGGGTCATGGGGGAGGATCTTTCATGTATGACTTGGTGCCCTCCCCATGGTAATGAGTTGCCACAGATCTGGTTGTTCAAAAAAGTCTGGGACCCCCACCACCACCTCTCTTTCTCCCCATCTCTTGCTCCCTCTATCGCCATGTGATATGCCATTGCCATGATTGTAAGCTCCCTGAGGCCTTACCAGAAGCCAAGCAGATGCTGGTGCCACACTTTACAGACTGCAGAAGCCTCTTTCCTTTATAGATTAGAAAGCATTAGGTATTCCTTTACAGCAGTGCAAAATGGGCTAACACATTCCTTCTAGCTATTTGAAACTTTACATTAACTATAGTCTTCCTACTATATATAACACTATGGTGTTATAGAACACTAGTCTTATTCTCCTATCTTTAATTTTGTATCCTCTAATGTCTCCCCCATCCTTCTCTTCTCCTTACCCTTCCTAGACTCTAATATCTTCTGTTCTACTTTTTACTTTTATGAAATCAACTTCTTTTAGCTTTCACATAGGAGTGAGAACATGAGGTGTTTACCTTTCTGTTCCTGGCTCATTTTACTTAGTTTCCTCCGGTTCCATCTGTGTTGTTGCAAATGACAGGATTTTCATTCTTTTTCATGGCAGAATAATGTTCCGTGGTGTTTTTACAGCATCTTTTCTTTATCTATTCATCTGTTGTTAGACAACTAGGTTGATTTTATATCTTGGCTATTGTAAATTGTGTTACAGTAAACATGGAGGTGCATATGTCTCTTTGATATATTGATTTCCTTTCATTTGGATTAATGCCCAGTAGTGAGATTGCTAGATCATATGATAGTTCTATTTGTAGTTTTTTGAGAAACCTCTATACTGTTCTTCATAAATGGGAAAGCAAGAACATCCTACATGGCTAGAGAAGGAGGAAGAGAGATGAGGGGAAGGTGCCACACAATTTTAAACAACTAGATCTTGTGAGAACTCACTAGCAGGAGAACAGTGATGGGGAGGTCTGCCCCCATGATCCAATCCCCTCCCATGAGGCCCCTCCTCCAACACTGGGAATTCAATTTGACATGAGATTTGGGTGGGGACACAAATCCAAACCATATCATAGTTGATAATTTTTCTTATTTGTGTCTTATCTTTCTAACCAGAATCTACAATATTACACTCTTTTTTGTGTGCATGAGACAGAGTTTCACTCTTGTTGCCCAGGCTAGCATGCAATGGTGTGATCTCAGATCACTGCAACCCCCGCCTCCTGGGTTCAAGCAATTCTCCTGCCTCAGCCTCACAAGTAGCTGGGATTACAGGCGCCTGCCACCATATCTGGCTAATTTTTTGTATTTTTAGTAGAGATAGTGTTGCACCATGTTGGTGAGGCTGGTCTCGAACTCCTAACCTCAAATGATCCACCCACCTTGGCCTCTCAAAGTGCTGGGATTACAGGTGTGAGCCACCACACCTGGCCCAGAAATTACACTCTTTTGTATCCACTATGAAGTCAACTTGGTTCTTCACATTCCAGACAAATGTAATATAAATACATATGAATACACATACATACATACACTACTTCTCATCACTTCTCATCTGCCTACCTTTCAACTAGATGCACAAATTATCTTCTTCATTTCATGATTTTTCAAACATTTTCCCCACATAGTCCTGTAGGGCAAAATTAGGAGAGTATTAAGGCTGGGTAAAGATGGGTGTTATGTGTCTGCTTTGGGTTGAAGTACAACGGTATGGCAGTAAATGATACCCTGAATCCTGAATCATTCCTGAGGTCTCTTTTGTTTTGAGATACCAGTGTTATTTTTCTTTAGCATTTGTGAGGATAATGAGTTGACTCCATTTGTAAGATAAAAGGAGAAAAACTAAGCAAATGCTGCAAGAGAGATATTTAATCAATAGTTTCACAAAAACCGACATTATAATAAAATTGTACAACTATTTAGCTAAATTGCAAAACTGTTATGATTGTTCCCTTCATGTAATTTGGCATTATAACAAACCACAAGAAAAATCATGTCTTTGTAAACAAATGAACATCAAATAAGTAAGACTATACGAGGTTATCTGCTAGCTCTAACACAATTGTTAACTTGAATTTTTCATGAGGTGTGTTTAATTAAATATACTTGATATCTTGGGTTGCCTGTCATCTTTTTTTTAGGGCTGTGAATGTTTCATATTTGATAGCTATGTACAGCATGTTAAGCTCTTCTGAAAATAAGGCTTGGAAGATTATTTTGACTGTTTATGAATAATTGATTTTATTGTGAATACTGTGAGACAATTTGCCAAATATTCTTCTGTCCAGTCACTTCTATCTCCTAAACTATTTTAAAGGAAGAAATGGGACCTCCACAAACTGTGGGATCACAAAATTCTGGTAACCTAATAACATATATTGAATGTAATTTACTGCATATACTGATATAGGGCTTAAAAGGACAGAGAAAAAAGGTTGTATATAATGTTTGTGTTCTAACAGCAATATGATGATATTGAAAGTCAAGAAGTAATTATTATTCTGCTTTTTTTCTTTAAGCTTTCCTTTATGATTACTGTACATAGCCACAGTAAACCTAAAAGTCTTTTACCCTCAATGTGATCAATTTTTTATTTGGAACCCTGGTTACTTGTGTCATGTTGAGCCAATCACTATCTTTTCTTTGTTCTTTCACTTGGCTTTTAATTGATATATGCTACCATGCAACAAGTATTTTTAAGTTTCTTTGTTGTTGTTCTTGAAAACTAAAATTATTCTTAAAACAAGACAAAGCATATAAACGTATATATGTATGAAGCATGAGAATCTTACCATTTCTCTTTTCCAGTTCCCTGAGAGCCAGTTACATTTTGTTAGAATTGTGTAAAACTTACCCAGTAAATACCAATTTCGGCACATTGGCTTTGTGCACATTAATGACTTATATATTTCATTCAGTTTCTTTACAAAATAAATATTGAACACCTACCATGCTTACTCATTTAGCAACCTGAAGAATAGAAACAAGTATGATTTTTTTTTTTTTTTGAGATGGAGTCTTGCTCTGTCACCCAGACTGGAGTGCAGTGGCACGGCTCACTGCAACCTCCGTCTCCCGGGTTCAAGTGATTCTCATGCGTCAGCCTCCCAAGTCAAGTAACTGGGACTACAGGCAAGTGCCAACACGCCCAGCAAATTATTGTATTTCTAGTAGAGACAGGGTTTCACCACATTGGCTGGGCTGGTCTCGAACTCCTGACTTCAGGTGATCTGCCTGCCTCAGCCTCCCAAAGTGCTGGGATTATAGGTGTGAGTGACCGTGCCTGGCCTACAAATATGGTATTTTAAAATCTGCATAGGAAGAGAAATTATATAAGAAAAAGTCATCAATCTATATTAAATAAACAATGAGAGTTACAGACAATGCTGTAAGAATACAAAGGGTAATCAGTGGTTGCTCAACTAATCAAGGAACACTTTATTTTTCTTATTGAACTTTAAAGTAACAATGTCATTTTAATTGTCATATTATTTTTATTTTTAAAATTATGCAGCTATGACTTTCTTTTCCACCTTCTACTATATGACCAAGAATAATTGTCATAATTATTCAGTTCAATATATTTCTGAGTTATTGGGCTAGTACTAACATATAATTTTCAAAAAATTTAAAACTGACTCTCACACTAATATAGATTCTTGTCATAGATATATTGTCATTAACAAGGGAGCTGGTAAGATGATAAAGCTCCTTTTTCAAAGACAATTTTGAGAAACTGTTTACTTACAGGCATTTTGGAGGCCAGGGGTAGTGAGTGAGATGTAAAATACAAACTGCTCAATGTCCTACAGGAAAATTAAACCATATTCGTTGTAGATACCATTTCTATCAAATAAAAACCTGTAAGTTAACCTGTTATTCACAGTACATGGACTCTAATCAAATGGTAATATAGCAAAGTTAGTCACAGGTACATTCACTTTATACAATAATCCCTAGGTGGGCCTTATATACAATATTCTATATTACACTGGAAAATTATACTGTTTCATCCCAATTTCCAATTTTGGGATAATTTTTGTAACACTAGTTTACCCTCTTGGTTGCTGTAAGTAAATCACACAATTTCTTGACCTCATTTTTCTTGCTATTAAAAGAAATTCAATATTTTTTTTCTCACAATGGGGTTAGTGAACTAATGTGCAAATGGTCTTGAAAAGGTGACATACTTTATAACTGCTAATTATTACTACTGTCCCACTCAATATTGTTCAAGAAATATTTACATTTTACATGGGATTATTTTTGTTGTTGTTGTTGTTATGTTTCTGGAGGTTAGGATCTGGCTCCTATTTGAATTGTAGGTACATCTGTACATTCTGACTCATGGTAGGCATCAAATAAACGTTTGCTGAATAAATGTCTGATCTTTGTTAATAAGGACTGTATGGTGTTCAAACCCACCTACTAATGACTTTTTAAAAATTACGGCCATGAATGCAAGGGTTTTCCTCCTGAAATGATCATCTGTGTTCCTTATTTCTAGGCCTTCTTTGTAAAAACGCTAAGTTAGCCCTGAGAAGTATTTTCAATTTAGGAGTCATACATATCTTTGGTGGTAAAGTAGGGATGTTAACTCTTTTTTATTAAAAACTTTTTAATATATTTTATTCATCAAATATAAATAATAATCCACATATATTTTTTGTTAGCCATTTATGGCAACTAGGGAGTACATACCTTTCACAATTAAGAATCAAATTATTGGGGCCAGGTGCGGTGACTCATTCCTATAATCCCAGCATGTTGGGAGGCCGAGGTTGGTGGATCACAAGGTCAGGAGTTCAAGACCAACCTGGTTAAAATGGTGAAACCCCATCTCTACTAAAAATACAAAAATCAGCTGAGCATGATGGTGCATGCCTGTAGTCCCAGCTACTTGGGAGGCTGAGGCAGAGAATTGCCTGAACCTGGGAGGCAGAGGTTGCAGTGAACTGAGATTGCACCACGGCACTCCATCCTGGGTGACAGAGTGAGACTTCGTCTCAAAAAAAAAAAGAATCAAATTATTGATCTTTTCTTTATTTCTCAATTATGTCTAAATTGATGAAACTGACTGAAGAATATAAGTTTAGAGAAGCCATCTCTTGAACAACATTTAGACCTAAGCCTCAGTTACAGCCAGAGCAGTTTCTTTTCCTATTGCTGAAGGAAAATGATTCTCCAGGAGAAAGAGGCCTCCATTTACCCATCAACATGGTGGTGTTACTCAGTGTGTCCTGGGGATCAGCAGCATAGATACCATGTTGTGATTTTTTTTTCTTTGATTTGGTCTTGAGCTCTGTCTCTGGAGAACGGCTATAAAGTGTAGCTCTGCCCAGACAGCATGGGTTGATGTTTACAGTGTACCTTTCACAGGATACTTCTTTATTCTGGTGAATGGCCAAGTGTCCAACATTTGACCAAATGCCCCTTTCACAGGTACTTGTTTATGCTGGCAGACACTCTTGTGACTCTTCTCTGACCTGTGTCCAGTTTATTCTAATCAAGATAGGCACTCTCTCAGAGAGTCAGTCTTGGATATGTTGGTCAGGAAAGACACAGAGGAGGCAGCACAACAGAACACACAAAATAACAGAAGCAGAATATTTCTCACAGATCCAGGAGAAGAGGATAGCATGCCTCCCTGGACCAATAGAAAGCAGGTAGGGAGCAGGAGAGAGGTAAGGGCCTGTGGCCCAAACCTGTACTGGAGTCTAAGGTGCTACCCAAGCTAGTTGCTCAAGGGGAATTCTAATTGGCGAGTTTAAAGCAAGCAGGCATTGGCTCCATGGAGTCACACTGTGACTGGGAGGTAGTCACTGTGGCATATCTGCACAGTCCATGCAGGTTGTGAAGTCTGTGAGGCAAGTAAAGCCAGTTGTATCCAGCTGTACCACAAAAAGGTGGTCACTAGGTGGTGGTTACAAAAGGCAGACATTTGGATCCATCAAACTGAGGAATTGGGAGAAAGAAGAAAACTAGAAACTCAATCAAGGGTGGCTAAGTCCTGCTTTTGGTATAAGAAAGTCCAACTTATACTCAAAACAGATACTGAGGCAACATATAAGAATTCACTATAAGAATTCTTATAAGAATTCAAACTGTAAGAATTCACTACACAGCAACTGGAGGCTTATTAAAAATATAGCACCCCAGACCCTACTCCAGCCCTACTAGATCAGAATCTACTTTTTTATTTTAATGCCAGGAGATCCATCATGTACATTGACATTTGAGAAGCTACCAGATTGTGTTATGCTACTAGTTCATGGACAATACTCCTGAATAACAAGATCAGAGAAAAGAGTACAAGACCATGGGTCAACAGTCTTATGTCTGGATATGATTCTGCCATTGTACATTGTATTATCTTGGAGAAGTAACTTAATACATGTAGGTCTCAGTTTCCCCATTCGTAAAATATGGAGGACAAATTGTGTTATTTTTAAGATACTTTCTAGCCTTTATGAAAACATTAAAATCTTTTTTCTGATTTATTCACTTGAATTTAAAACAACAAAAATAACTCTGTAGACCTTCATAGCTGTGGTTTTTTAATTCAGGTATTATTAAGACTGTTTACGTGACATAAGCTGTATACCATTTTCACTGTTGCTACAGATGGCATTACCTAGATAAAAAGAAAAGGCACTGAGCTAAGACTGAGTTTAAATTCTGCTTATGCCCCTTGCCAGGTTTAAAAGATCACACATGATTAACTTTCAGAGATATGTATGAACTTCATAAAACTTAAAATCTGACAGGCACAGGCCTTACAAATCCCAAATGCCTATATGTCTGATTCCTACAAAATGTTAACATTCTTCTACTGATAAGATATAGGAATAGGTACAATAAAAATTCATTTCATGATAATCATGTTATGGATACCAGATATAAAAAGAAAGGCAAAAACATGTTATAGAAAATCATACTGAAGGCAAGCCCAGGATGTGTGTCTTAAACATTTCATACTGCCATAACAAAGTACCACAGAGTAGGTGGCCTAAACAACAGAAATTTATTTCTCACGGTTCTGGAAGTTGGGAAGTTCAATATGGCCTGGTTCTGATGAAGGCCCTCTTCCTGGCCTGCAGACAGACTGCTTTTTGCTAGGATGAAGAGAGAATGCTCTAGTGTCCCTTCCTCTTCTTATAAGGGAACTAATCATATGGGAGCATTACCTGCATGATCTCATCTAAACTTAATTACCTCCCAAAGGCTCCATCTCATAATACCATCACATTGGGGGTTATAGCTTCAACATATGAATGAATTTGAGTGAGACACACGCATGCAGTCCATGAAATAGGTATTTAAACCCAATCCTCAGAACTTGAGCAAAGGAGAAGGAGGGCCATGGATATTCCTCTGAGTTTTCTGTGATGTCTGAAAGTAAAGAAAATGCTATATGCTTTCAAAGTTAGCAGGCTGCTGTAATACATTTCAATGACAGATTTTTCATTAAGTTCATTTGGTATGACTTCTGGGAACATGCATTTTTATCAGTC
This sequence comes from Cacajao melanocephalus, assembly GCA_963573385.1. Lineage (NCBI taxonomy): Eukaryota > Metazoa > Chordata > Mammalia > Primates > Pitheciidae > Cacajao > Cacajao melanocephalus. The sequence continues at coordinate 30,210 of CAUYLG010015261.1, forward strand.
ATTTCAACTCATTTTAACTCAGTCTCTAAACTACGCTTTGAGAAACACTGAGGCCGGGTGCAGTGGCTCACACCTATAATCCTAGCATTTTGGAAGACCAAGGCAGGAGGATCACTTGAGCCCAGGAGTTTGAGACCAGCCTAGGCAATATAGCAAGACCTCATCTCTATTTTTTAAAATAAAAAATAAAATATATTTTTTAAAAAGAGGGAGAAATACTGGATTAGACAATCTGTGAATTCATTTAAATATCTAAAATGTTGATTATAAAAGTCTAGGAATTCATTAGAATTCCATCTGATTTACATGTCTACTACTGCATATTATGAAAGAAAAACAGCACTACCTGTGAGTTATCATGTTTACCTGAGGAAGATTAATAAATAACATTTAGGATTTTTTAAAAAAAACTAAAATAACTTAAGATCTCTTTTTATTCTTTATTCAACACAATAAATTTATTTTGCCCAGGGACGAATAGGTATGAAATATTAATAGGCCCTTGTTTTCATACTTTCCCCTTTTTCTTTATTTTTATTTATTCATATATTCTCTGGGATAATAAAAATACAACATCACCTAATTCCTGCATGACTGGTTTCACTGGTAAATATTCATGTGTACCTTCACATACTAGTTATTATTTTTCTTACATTTTTAAATTCAATTTTATAAAGCAGTTTTGGCCACAGTGTAAGTAGTTTAATTCAGATTGCTTCTAATTAGAGTATGAGCCTCATTTGCTCTCTTGTAATGCCCTTGAGCTGTTCAGTTCCATTAGAGTTTTAAAAGAACGGGCCAACATAGAGGAAAAAAAATCAGAGCATCTGACTTCTATAGTCTTGTACAGTCTGTAAAGCTACTTTGCTTCTCTAATAATAAGAGCTTTTTTTTTTATTTGTATTTCATTCTACTTTTCTGGGAATATGTGCCAACCATTAATAATTTACAAGACACATAGGCTGGATCAGCAGACCAACACATACTCAGTGATCGCCTTCCTTTTGCTCTGCTTCTTAGTATGACAAGAAATAGATTTCTTGGACTAGTTGCCACCTCTATTATCAAGAGCTCTTGGCCAATTTCCAGGCCAAGGCCTATTAAATGAAGCTCCTGAGAAGCCAAACGATTTAAATACCCTGGAGTTAAGAAGCTCTATTCAAGTAGGCATCAGCAAAGGTGATAGTACTTCCACAATTCTATTAATGATTCATGAATTCTCAGCAAATGTTGATGAGTTAATTCAATCACCATGGTTAAAACAAATGGTGCTTACATTCTGCTAGTTTTTCTTCTTTACAAAATTTAATTTGCCTTTTTATAATGAAAATATTAAGGAGAAAAAAGGACTTTGGAATTAAACTGCGAGGTTGGCATCCCAGGCTCACTATTAATAGCTTTATGGAGATTATGTAACCTCTCTGAGAATCTGTTTTGTTTATTGTTTTCCATAAAGTGGTAAAATACAGTGTAACTCAGAAGTACATGAGAGCCAATATAACATATTTAGTACAGTGCCCAGCATCTGCATTGCCCTTAATAAATGGTAGTTATTATTTAGCAGGAAGCCAACTAGTGACTTCCTAGTGAATGTGCATGTCTTTCATTCCTCACTGCCTCCTTATCCCTTTTATTGTTTCTTTCCAAATTACAGCAGGTGCTTCCATATCATCTTATCTCCCCACTACCCAGGTCCCTACCACTTCCACACCCATTCCTTCTCCCAGCTATTTGATAACCACATGACCTGGGGCCCAGTATTTCCACATTTCATGTCTTGCTCTTCTTGTTGGGTAATATTTTTTTTAGAATGTCCTGATTCTATTATCAAAATACACTTATCTTTTTTTTTTTTCTTACTCTGTTGCCAGGCTGGAGTGCAGTGGTGTGATCTTGGCTCACTACAACCTCTGCCTCCTGAGTTCAAGCTATTCTCCTGCCTCAGCCCAGCTAATTTTTGTATTTTTAGTAGAGACGAGGTTTCACAATATTGGCCAGGATGGTCTCAATCTCTTGACCTTGTGATCCGCCTGCCTTGGCCTCCCAAAGTGCTGGGATTACAAGCGTGAGCCACTGCTCTCTGACAAAACACAATTATATTTTACTTGGGTTCCATTTTTTTAATTTCCATATCCAATTTCATTATATATCTGATATATTTTATAGGAAACCCACGAATCTGTAGTGGTAGATGATAGTGACAATGATTTACTGACAGGTAACTGTTGACATCAAATAAAATATAGAGATAGGCCAGTCATGGTGGCTCATGCCTGTAATCCCAGAACTTTGGGACGGCAAGGCAGGTGGATCACCTGAGGTCAGGAGTTTGAGACCAACCTGGCCAACATTGCAAAACCCCATTTCTACTACAAATACAAAAATTAGCTGGGCATGGTGGCAAGTGCCTGTAATCCCAGGTACTTGGGAGGCTGAGGAAGGAGAATAGTTTGCAGTGAGCTGAGATCACACCACTGCAATCCAGCCTGAGTGACAGAGTCTTTGGAGAGACAGAGAGAGAGAGAGAGAGAGAGAGAGAGAGAGATCTTTTAAATTAAATGTTTTATTTTGGAATTACCGAATTATTATAATTCATGGCATCCACACAGATCGAGGTGGTCTTCACTACGTCCAAAACACAAAGAGAAGGTTGGGTTTTATTAAAAAGAAAATTTTCACCCAAGCCTAGGAGATCAAGACTGCAGTGAGCAGTGATCATGCCACTGTAGCCTGCACAACAGAGAGAACCTGAAAAAAAAAAAAAAGAAAGAAAGAAAGAAAAAGAAAGAAAGAAAAAAAGAAGGAAGGAAGGAAGGAAAGAAAAGAAAAGAAAAGAAAAAAGAAAAGAAAGAAAGAGAGAAGAAAGAAAGAAAGAAAGAAAAGAAAGAAAGAGAGAGAGGGAGGGAGGGAAAGAAGGAAAGAAAAAGAAAGAAAAGAGAAAGAAAAGTGAAAAGAAAAATGTTCTATATTGTTTTGATGTTTGCATCTACCCATCTGATAAAAGCCTAATTTCCATAATTTAAAAGGAATTTAAACAAATCTACAAAAGCAAACAAACAATGCCATAAAAAAGTGGGCAAAGAATATGAACAGACACTTCTCAGAAGAAGACATTTACACAGCCAATAAACATAAGAAATAAAGCTCAACATCACTGATCATTAAAGCAATGCAAATCAAAACCACAATAAGATGCCATCTCACACCAGTCAGAATGCAATTATTAAAAAGTCAGGAAACAATAGATGCTGGCAAGGCTGTGGAGAAGTAGGAACACTTTTACACTGTTAGTGGGAATGTAAATTAGTTCAACCGTTGTGGCAGACAATATGACAATTCCTCAAGGCTCTAGAACCAGAAATACTATTCGACCCAGCAATCCCATTACTGGGTATATTCCCAAAGGAAAATAAATCATTTTACTATAAAGAAACATGTACACATATGTCTATTGCAGCACTACTTACAATAGCAAAATCATGAAACCAACCCAAATGCCCATCAGTGATAGACTGGATAAAGAAAATGTGGTACCTATACACAATGGAATAAGATCATGTCCTTTGCAGGGAAACGGATGAAACTAGAAGCCATTATCCTCAGGAAACTAACACAGGAACAGAAAACCAAATACCATGTGTTCTCAGTCATAGCGGGAGTTGAACAATGAGAACACATGGATACAAGGAGAGAAACACCTCACACCAGGGCCTGTTGGGGGTGGGGGTTAGGGGAGGGAAATTAGAGGAAGGGTCAATAGGTGCAGCAAACCACCATGGCATACGTATACCTGTGTAACAATCTTGCACATTCTGCACATGTATCCCAGAACTTAAAGTAAAATAAAAATAAAACTTTAGGTACTATATTTTTGATAATATAGTTGACTTAAGCACTAACTTTTTCCTTTTAAGTCAAATAATTAGAGCTTATTTATATATTTTGGTTGAAAATTATCATGTATATGTAACATATAGACATGAACAACATAAAAACATGCAGATGAATAAAAATGAAGACCTGGCTGGGTGCGGTGGCTCACTCCTGTAATCCCACCACTTTGGGAGGCCAAGGCAGGTGAATCACTTGAGGTCAGGAGTTCGAGACCAGCCTGACCAACATGGTGAAACCTCATCTCTACCAAAAAAACACAAAATTAGCCGGGCATGGTGGCACACATCTGTAATCCTAGCTACTTGGGGGGCTGAGGCAGGAGAGTCACCCGAACCTGGGAGGCGGAGGTTGCAGGAAGCCGAGATTGCACCATTGCACTCCAACCTGGGCAACAAGAGCAAAACTCTGTCTCAAAAAAAAAAAATGCATACATACATACATACATAAAAATAAAGACTTTATAATATTTATTAAAAATTTAGCCACGAGTAAAACATAGTAATATAAATTCACTGGTTTATAAGAAGATTGTTGGATCCTGATATGGTTTGGATCTGTGTCCCTGCCCAAATCTCACATCAAATTGTAATCTTTGGTGTTGGAGGTAGGGCCTGGTGGGAGGTGATTGGATCATGAGGGCAGAGTTCTCATAAATGGTTTAGCACCATACCCACTTGGTATTATATAGTGAGTGAGTTATCAGGAGATGGGGTTATTTAAAATTGTGTGGCACCTTTTCTCTCTCTCTTCCTCCTGCTCTGGCCATGTAAGACATGCCTGCTTCCCCTTTGCCTTTTGCCATGATTAAAAGTTTCCTGAGGCTGCTATGCTCTCTGTATGGCCTGCAGAACCATGAGCCAAGTAAACCTCTTTTCTTGGTTGTTGGTGGGGCCAAATGCAACAACTTATCCTTCATCATAGAAGAAATATTTTTTGAGGTTTATTTAAATTGATTGGCATTTTTCAAATAGCAATAGGTTTTGGGGAACAGGTGGTGTTTGGTTACATGAATAAGTTCTTTAGTGATGATTTCTGAGAGTTTGGTGCACCTGTTACCCAAGCAGTGTACACCCTATCCAATGTGTAGTCTTTTATCCCCACCCTCGCTTCCACCCTTTCCTCGTAGTCCCCAAAGTCCATTGTATCATTCTTATGCCTGTGCATCCTCATACCTTAGCTCCGAGTTATGAATGAGAACATATGATGTTTAGTTTTCCGTTCCTGAGTTGCTTCACTTAGAATAGTGGTCTCCAGTTCCATCCAGGTTGCTGCAAATGCCATAATTTCTTTCCCTATTATGGCTGAGTAGTATTCCATAGTATATATGTATCATAGTTTCTTTATGCACTCATTGATTGATGAGCATTTGGGCTGGTTCCATATTTTTGCAATTGTGAATTGTGCTGCTATAAATATGCATATGCAAATATCTTTTTTATATAATGACTTATTTTCCTCTGGGAAGATACCCAGTAGTGGGATTGCTGGATCAAATTGTAGATCTACTTTTAGTTTTTAAGAAATCTCTACACTGTTTTCCATAGTGTTTTTACAAGTTGACATTCCCACCAACAGTGTAAAAGTCTTCCCTTTTCACTATATCCATGCCAACATCTATCATATTTGATTTTTTCATTATGGCCATTCTTGCAGGAATAAGATAGCATTATGGTTTTGATTTGCATTTCTCTGATAGTGATGTTAAGCATTTTTTCACGTATTTCTTGGCCATTTGTGTATCTTCTTTTGAGAATTGTCTATTCATGTCCTTAGCTCACTTTTTGATGGGATTGTTTGGGTTTTTTCTTGCTGATTTGTTTGAGTTCTTTGCAGATTCTGGAGATGAGTCTTTTGTCAGCTGTATGGGTTGTGAAGATTTTCTGCCGCTCTGTGGGTTATCTGTTTAGTCTGCTGATTTTTTTTTTTTGCTGTACAGAAGCTTTTTAGTTTAATTAAGACTCGTTTATTTATATTTCTTTTTGCTGCATTGGCTTTTGGGTTCTTGGTCACAAAGACTTTGCCTAAGCCACTGTCTAGAAGGGTTTTTCTGAGATAATTTCCTAGAATTTTTTAGGGCATTTACATTGAACGTCAAAATTGAGATGTGAGATGCTATTCTATTCATTGTGCTATTTGTTGCCTGAATACCTTTGGGGTTTTTTGTTTGCTTGTTTGTTTGTTTTTAATTGTGTTGTTTTCTAAGTCCTGTGAGATTTATGCTTCAAGGAGATTCTATTTTGGTGTTTTTTGAAAATTTGTTTCAATATTTAGAGCTCTCTTTAGAAATTCTTGTCGTGCTGGCTTGGTAGTGGCAAATTCTCTCAGCATTTGTTTGTCTGAAAAAGACTATATCTTTCTTTCATTATGAAGTTTGGTTTCATTGGATACAAAATTCTTGGCTGATAATAATTTTGCTTAAGGAGATATGACCCCAATCATTTCCAGCTTGTAGAATTTCTGCTGAGACATCTGCTGTTAATCTGATAGATTTTCCTCTATAGGTTACCTGCTGCTTTTGCCTCACAGCTTTTAAGATTCTTTCCTTCATCTTGACTTTAGATAACCTCATGACTATGTGCTTAGGTGGTGATCTTTTTGTGATAAATTTTTCAGGGCTTCTCTGAGCTTTTTGTATTTGGATGTCTAAATCTCTAGCAAGGCCAGGGAAATTTTCCTTAATTATTCCCTCAAATATATTTTCCAAACTTTTAGATTTCTTTCTTAGAAACATCAATTATTCTTAGGTTTGGCCATTTAACAAAATCCCAAATTTCTTAGAGGCTTTGTTCATTTTTTAAAATTCTTTTTTCTTTGTCTTTGTTTAATTGGGTTAATTCAAAAGCCTTGTCTTCTTCGAGATCTAGTGCTCTTTCTTCTACTTGTTCATTTCTATTGCTGAGACTTTCCAGTGCATTTTGCATTTATCTAAGTGTGTCATTCATTTGCAGAAGTTGTGATTGTTTTTTATCGATGCTATTTCACTGGAGATTTTTCCATTTATTTCCTATCTTTTTTTTTTAAATTTCTTTAAGTTGTACTTCACCTTTCTCTGGTGCTTCCTTGATTGGCTTATTAGTCAACCTTCTGAATTCTTTTTCTGACTATTCAGAGATTTCCTCTTGGTTTGGATCTATTGATGGTGAGCTAGTGTGATCTTTTAGGTGTGTTAGAGAACCTTGTTTTGTCATATTACCAGAATTGTTTCTCTGGTTTCTTCTCATTTGGCTAGACTATGTCAAAGGGAAGATCTGAGACTCTAGGCCTGCTATTCAGATACTTTTGTCTCATGGGGTGCTCCCCTGATATGGTGCTCTGTGCTTTCCCCTAGGGTTGGGGCTTCCTGAGAGCTGAACTAAAGTAATTGCTATTTCTCTTCTGGATCTAGCCACCCAGTGGAGCTACCTACTGTGCTCTGGGCTGATACTGGGGAGTGTCTGCAAAGAGTCCTGTGATGTGATCCATCTTCAGGTCTCTCAGCCATGGATACCAGCACCTGCTTCAGAGGGGTAGCAGGGGAGTCAAGTGGCCTCTGTGAGGGTCCTTGGTTGTAGTTTTGTTAAGTGCATTAGTTGTTGTTGGTTGGCCTCCAGCCAGAAGTTGGCACTTTCTTTTCTTTTTTTTTTTTGTTTATTCTTGCTATAAAGAACTGTCTGAGAGAAGGTGGCACTTTCAAGACCACATCAGTTGCAGTAGTATAGGGAGCATCTGGCAGTGGGCAGGGCCATAGAGCTCCCAAGTGATTATGTTCTTAGTTTTAGGTTACCAGGGCGGGTAGAGAAAGACCGTCAGGTGGAGGCAAGGTTAGGCGTGTCTGAACTCAGACTCTCCTTAGGTGGGGCTTGCTGTGGCTACTCTAGGGGCTGGGGGTGTGGTCCCCAGGTCAATAAAGTTATGTTTGCAGAGAGATTATGGCTGTCTCTGCTGCATTACATGTGTTGCCAGAAAACTGAGAGAATGCTGGCAGCCACAGGCCTCCCTCAGCTCCCATACAGCCCCAAGCCCAAAAGGTCAGTCTCACTCAGATGGGCTTTGGAAACCCAGAATGCCACTCAGTATTCCCAAAATGTCTCACCTCCAAAATTTATTTCATAGACTCTGTAAGATTATACATCAGAGCAAATGAAAATCTTAGAAGTCTTTTAAAATAAATATTGGTCAAAAGCTTTAACCCTCATATTGAGAAAGTAATCTTAACTTGCTACATCTGCCAGAATTATAATTCAGATTTTTAAAAATGAAGCAGAAATCAGAACCAATTCATATATATTAGTGAATTTCGTGTTTCTGTATTTTTATACCTCATTCATGGCTAAAATTTTAGAATGAAAGCTGTAAGATCTCTATGTGCATCTGCCTGTATGTTTACGTATATTTATGTATGTTGTGTAGATGTGGTATTTACCTCCAAATAGTATTGCCAAAATCACCTAAAGAACGCTAATTGGTTTAGAAGTAAATAAGTGCTCCACCAGGAGCGGTTGCTCACTCCTGTAATCCCAACACTTTGGGAGCCTGAAGCAGGCAGATCACTTGGGGCCAGGAGTTTGAGACCAGCCTGGCCAATATGGCTAAACCCTGTCTCTACTAGAGATACCAAAAAAATTGGCCTGGCATGGTGGCCCACACTTGTAATCCCAGTTACTCGGGTGACTGAGACACGAGAGTTACTTGAATGCAGGAGGTGGAGGTTGCAATGAGCCAGGATTGCGCCACTGCACTCCAGCCTGGGTAATAGAGCGAGACTCTGTCTCAAAAATAAAAGTAAATAAGAGCTTTTAAGTATTCCTAAAACTCTCAGAAATATAGGAACTAACCTGTCAACCTAAAATAATCAAAAGAGTTAGAATGTAGTTTAAAGAGAGCTTATTCAAAAGCAAATATTGAGAACTGCAGCCCAGGACACACTTCCAAGTTGCCTTGGGGAGTGTACCAGAGAACAAAAGACAGGCTTAAATTTTCAAGAAATAAAGGACGAATCAGGAGAGGGGTGATTACAAATGTTGGGAATTCTCTTCGGTTTATAGAAATAACATTGGTTAGTGATTGGTTATACGTTGTTGAACTACAGGATGTATGGCATTTTATGGCTGCTTGGTGTCTGTTAGTCTAGATTCCACAGAGCAAGCGGCCCTGAAAGATAATTATTTAGCTCAAAGGGGACTGAGACATAACTGCTATTATATTTTAAATGCATTTCTGGGACTGATAATTTAAAGGGGCTTACATCCCTGAGATAAAAGGTTTTTTTCCTTTCTCAAACCCAAATGCTTTTCAGGTTCATATGATTTAGGAAAACCTTTGGTAAATAAAACTAATTTAATATTACTGGCTTAATAAAAACAGGTTTGTCTTCAGAGTTGTTATCATTAAATATAATGCAGACATACATTTTGATTCCAACTGAGTTTATTAGTCAAATAAATTTATGTTATCTCTACTGGATATTTAAGATTACAAAATTATAAATTCAATCTAAGAACAAAATATACAGTAAAAATGAATTGCATGATGTATGTCAAACATGGCAACAAAAAGAAGCCATATGTTGATTTTTTAGGTTTTTTGCTTCTATGAGTTTTGATACTTGCCTAATAAGAAACTAACTTAAGATGATGGCTACTTTATTTAATATCTCATGAAATCATCATGAAGAATCCAAAAATGCTTACTACAAACATGTGAATTAAATGGATGTGAGTGAGATAAAAGTTAATAAATGAATTTCTCAACCATAAAAAAGACTGAGCTGGGACCCCTTTTAGGGGCCTGACCAGCCCCTCCCCACTCCAAGGATGAGGAAATAAAAAAAGTCTGGAGTTCCCTCAAGGGAAATTCCAGGCACCTAGCTAACTCTGAGAAGTAAATAAGTAACTTGTAAGGGAAGAATATAATAGATACCCAAGGAAGTTAGAGTCCTAATATGTTTGATTTCTCTATAGAAACTAAAGGAAACATCTTAACATATGTCCCTGAGTTGTTTTTCAGAAATCTGGACCCTCACTAAATGGATCCACTGTCAGGTAGACCTCAGATAAAGGGGAGTTGAGGACTAAACTGACCTCCATTCTTTGTTCTAAATTTTTCCCCAAGGGGGCCTGAAGAAGGTCATACCCAGGTGCTAGAGCTAACATTCTTTTCTGCTGATCCCAAATTTTTAAACAAAGCTTCTCTTCCTTAAGCAACTGGAAGTCAGAAAATCTTAGAATAGGCCTCCCTTTTAGGCCAAAGCCAGTATATAACCTCCATGTATGATCTTGCCAGTAACTTCTGCTTTTCTGAAATTTACCCCTGCCTTTAAAAAGCCCTTGGCTGGGTGCAATTGCTCACGCCTGTAATCCTGGTACTTTGGGAGGCCGGGGTGGGCCAATCACTGGAGGTCAGGAGTTCCAGACCAGTCTTAAAGTCATAGCCCATTATTTTAGCAGCTACTAGGTAGAACTGGTGTTGGTGACAGCAGGCCCCTTCAGCAGCTAGATTTAAGGAAAATTCAATTATTAGATCTGGTACTATGTACCTGACTGCTTTTAACCCCCGCCCCTTCACTCTGATTTAGTTGGATATGACAACAATGATCCAACTTGTACAATCAACTTTAACATATATTGGCATATTTACCTTTATCTGAGGAAAAGTTTTCTTATTATAAGGAATGAGTCCAGAGTAGAAATTATAGTCAGCATACTCAGTCCAGTAAAGGGGGATTTGGTGGACAGGGATCTTCACAATGTAAAATTTTTCAGGGAGCAAAAATTTCTTAGGTTCGGTGTCTGGAGACCTGTGAATTAAACTAACAAAAGACAGATTATCAGGAGAAAGGGCAAAAATTGTTAATATTTACCCAATGGGAGTTCATAGAAAGGAAATGACACTCAGATACTAGACAAAACAGTTAGACTCAAGGGCTTACTCACTATTGTAACAAAGGAAAAGAGATTTGGGATTCAGGGGATGGTAAATTTTGGTGAAGTGACTTGGAAATATATAAAGAAAATAATGGAAGATAAAGTCTGGTCATGTACTTCATCTTGGTTTTGATTCTCTGTCCCTAGGTATGAGTGGGAAGAACCTTCACAAAGAAAAACATGCCCTGTTTTTAGGCAGAAAAGAGGAGAGCAGAAAACTTTTCCTGCATTTCTTTTTGTTTGTTTGTTTGTTTGAGATGGAGTCTCACTGTGTCACCCAGGCTGGAGTACAGTGGGGCAATCTCAGCTCACTGCAACCTCTGTCTCTCAGGTTTAAGTGATTCTCCTGCCTCAGCCTCCCAAGTAGCTGGAATTACAGGCACCTGCCATCACATCCGCTACTTTTTTCTTCTGTAGTAGAGATGGGCTTCACCATGTTGGTTAGGCTGGTCTCAAACTCCTGATCTCAAGTAATCCATCCGCTTCAGCCTCCCAAAGTGCTAGGACTACAGGCGTGAACCACCGCGCCTGGCCTTCTTCCTGCATTTCTTGATTCTCGATTGACTTTAAGACCATCTGGAAGTAGATAAATATCACATCTACACAAGGTATATACATATACATAAACATACAGTCAGATGCACATAGAGATCTTATAGCTTTCATTCTAAAATTTTAGTGATGAGTGAGGTATATATACAGAAACACAAAACTCACTAATATATATGAATTGGTTCTAGTTTCTGCTTCATTTAAAAAAATCTGAATTATATTTCTGGCAGACGTAGCAAGTTAAGATTACTTACTCAATATGAGAGTTAAAGCTTTTGACCAATATTTATTTTAAAAGACTTCTAAGATTTTCATTTGCCCTGATATGTAATCTTAGAGAAGCTATGAAATAAATTTCAGAGGAGAGGCAGTTTGGAAATACTGAGTGGCTTTCTGGGTGTTTCCAAAGCCCATCTGTGTGGATAAAATATCCAGCCTGTTTCCAATTAGCCTTTTTTCCTTTTCCGCCTGAGGTGGTTGTTTTAGTCAACTGAGAAGTTACTTTGGGATGAGAGCCAGAGCCCTTTCCTTTAGATGTTTGCATTTTAAAGGGATGGCTCTCAGGCATTCTGGGTGGCAGAAGATTTACATCTCAAAGGGACAGAGAAATGATGTTAGCTTTCTAAAAGCTCCAAGAAGGAGTTCAGGAGTGCTGGGTGCAGTAGCTCATGCCTGTAATCCTAGCACTTTGGGAGGCCAAGGTGAGAGAATCACAAGGATAGGAGTTTGAGATCAGCTTGACCAGAGCATGCCTGTAATTACAGTTACTTAGGAGCTTGAGACAGGAGAATCACTTGAACCTGGGAGGTGGAGGTTGCAGTGAGACGAGATTGTGCCACTGCACTTCAGCCTGGGCAACAGAGCGAGACTCCATCTCAAAAAAAAAAAAAAAGAGTTTAGAAACATATTTGTCTATTATCAGAACGTAGAGTAATTAGTATTTAAGTTTTTTTTAATTGTAAGACAGTCCCTTTCATAATGTACTGATCTTCTACTACAGAATCTACAAGCATTTTGTTGGAGGCTTTGGGATTGGTAAAAAAGATGAGTGGGCTTTGGGTTACCTCTAGAGCTGCATTTCTGTTTTTGTAAAGACTCAGTAAGACAAGGACAGTTGTTTTTAACTCTTGAAAGATTTGGTTGGCAGAATCAATGCTAACATTAAGAGATCGTCCTATCCATCCAACTACACGCTACAGATGGTCCCTGACTTATTGTCAATGGTTGTTGTGAAACCTAAGTTCTTGTCTTCCTACTATAAAAGAATTTCAACAAGAGACACACAGCAAGGGAGATGTAGCATAGAACAATTTGTTGCAAAGGAGAAAGAATACTCTGAAAGTTAGGTGCAGAATAGACAGTATGCCCTAAGAGACAATTCGGAGGGCGCTGCTCATGAAGATGAGACAGCATTGACCATTACTAGTGAAACTTCCTATATGAAGTCTTACATGATTATTCATAAGGAGGCGTGGGAAGAGGTGTTGCTAAGAAGCATGTTTTGGGCGGTCCTCTAAGTGCACATGTGCAGTAGCTATACATGCTTGTTTATACATCACATGTCTTATTAATATTTTGAAGCTCCACCCAGGGGTTTGATTTTTACTGATAATGAGCAAAGGGTCAGTCTGATGACAGGTAAAATCACAATGCACATGCTCTCTGTACAGGGGAAGTTTCCTACTGGAAATAGCTTTGCTTGAATGAGCTTGACTACAATGCAAACACTGGGCTTATTGGGGAAGCATGGCTGCTGCATCCTGAGGACACAGTTTCTTCCTTGACTACCCAGTTACTATCCTGCCTCATTACAATGGTTCCATTTCTGATTTTTTAACTGTATGATGGTGTGAAACTGATACACAGTCAGTGGAAACTGTACTTCAAGTGTTGAATGATTTTTCTCAGGGGTAGCCATATGCTACTCTTGCGGTGCAGGGCATCAACAGCAAGCCTCGGTGTACAGTCAGTCACATAATCACAAGGATGACCACAACTGATACTCCATAGGTGAGGAACAGAGAGAACTTTCATCTGAGGAATATGAGCTCTTTCCTATTATTAGGCCCAGAGAGGCATTAAAATGAGACAGCAATCACTCCCTACTTCCCCTTTGAGCTATGTATTCATCTCTTGAAACTTCTTGCTATTGCCATAGGTAGCTATAAATTAGCCCAATAATGCCACAGTGGACATTATAACTCATACCCTATAGCTTAACAATGTACAATAACTAATCAATGTTATTTCTATAAATCAATGAGAGTTCCTGACTAACAAGTTTGTATCATCAGCTCACTCCCTCTCCCCATGCCCATCTTTTTTTTTTTTTTTTGCCTTTAAAAATCCACTTGTAACTTCTGCTAATAATAGTTTGTTAATTGCAACCTTAATCTATTATACCGTATTTCAATAGTAAATACTGGCCCAAATAAATTCTACTTATATTAATTTTGCCTCAGCTTCCTCCTTTTATTTTATTTTTTTGAGATGGAGTTTCCCTCTTGTTGCCCAAGCTGGAATGGAATGGCACCATCTCAGCTCACTGCAACCTTCGTCCGGGGTTCAAGTGATTCTCCTGCCTCAGCCTCCCAAGTAGCTGGGATTACAGGTGCCCACCACCACACCCGGCTAATTTTTTGTGTTTTCAGTAGAGATGGGGTTTCACCATGTTGGCCAGGCTGGTCTCGACCTCTTGACCTCAGGTGATCCATCTGCCTCAGCATCCCAAAGTGCTGAGATTACAGATGTGAGCCACCATGCTAGCCAGTTTCTTCCTTTTAGGTCAATATAAGGTACTTTGTTGACAATGATTTTGCCCAACTGTAGCCTAATGTAAGTGTTCTGAGTATGATTGCTAGGCTAGGCTTTGATGTTCATATGATGATAGTGTTAGGTATATTAAATGCATTTTTGACTTAGGAAATTTTCCACTTATAATGGATTTATGGGATGTAACCCAATTGTAAGTTGCAGAGCACCTGTATTTTGCTTTTGTCTTTTGGGAGAAGATTGCAAACTAAGGCAGAAATTAAACAATTCCTACCTCTGGAACCTGTGGATTTACTGCACCGTACCTTTAGAATTGTTACCAGTGGAGAATTTGTAACCATATGGGGTCTGCAGCAACCTCAATTCTTGCCTCTTCAGAAGAAAGCATTTGACTGAGGGGCATAAGGCAGGAGGAGAGACTGGGGCAAATTTTAGAGCAGGAGTAAAAGTTTATTGAAAGCTTTAGAGCAGGAATAAAAGAAAGTAAAGAGGGCAAAGAGGGTGATTTGAGAGATCAAGTGCACAGCTTGATCTTCTGACTTGGAGTTTTATACACTGGCATACTCCCGGGGTCTTGCATTCCTTCTCCCCTAATTCTTCGTCTGGGGGTGAGCTGTCCACATGTGCAGTGGGTGGCCTGCCGGCACTTGGGAGGGGAGCATGTACAGTATGTTTACTGGAGCTGTATGCATGCTTACTTGGGGCATTCTTCCCTTACCAGTGAATGTGTCTAGATGGTCATATACCAGTTAAAGGCCACTATTTTGCCTCTTAATGTACATGTGTGAACCCACTTGCCCAACTCCTGAGATCTTATTGGGAAGCTGCTGATCACTAGTTTCAGATTTTTTCTGTCTGTAGGGAGGCTGCCTTTCCCTGGCGCTGGGTATGTCCAATCATTATTTTAGAGAGAGAGTTAACAACTGCCTAACCATCACCTGATAGTTGTCTGATTCCTGGTCAGGCAGAGCCCTTTCTCACCCTGCTCATCCCTGACTAGCTACCTACTGTAACAGAATGTTTTTATAAATTGGCTGGGTGCAGTGTCTCACACCTATAATCCCAGCACTTTCGGAGGCTGAGGCAGGTGGATCGCTTGAGTTCAGGCATTCAAGCCCAACTTGGGCAACATAGTGAGACCCTGTCTCTACAAAAAATACAAAAATAGCCAGGCATGGTGGTACACTCCTGTAGTCCAGGCTATTTGGAGGAATGAGGTGGGCAGATCACTTGAGCTCAGGAGGTTGAGGCTTCAGTGAGCCATGTTCATGTTACCATGTTATGGTACTCTAGCCTGGTTGTGAAAGCAAGACGCTGTCTCCAAAAAAAAAAAAAAAGTTTTTATAAATTGTTGCATGAAGGCTTTAGGTTGTTTACTTTTTTTTTTTTTTTTTTTTTTGAGACAGGGTCTCACTCTGTTGCTCTGAATGGAGTGCAGTGGCACAATCACTGTTCACTGCAATCTTGACCTCCTGGGCTCAAGAGGTTCTCTCACCTCAGCCCCACAAGTAGCTGGGAGTACAGGAATGTTCCGCCATTCCTGGAAGGTTTTTTATTTTTTGAGAGACAGGGTCACTATGTTGCCCAGGCTGGTCTCCAACTCCCGGGCTCAAGTAATCCTCCTATCTCAGCATCGCAACGTGCTGGGATTACAGGCATGAGCCACCACACTCGCCGCACTCTGCTTACCTTCTTTCTAAGTGAAGAATTCAACCTTAGAGGGAGAAAGCCTCACAATCCCCTTTATTAAGCCTTGAATGTCAGTCTCCAACTGTGTCATTTCCTGGTCTTTCTTGGGAGTCCAAGGAGGGTTACTAGCCATCTGTTTCCCTGTTGAAGAAGATTTTCCCCAGAGGGCCACCTGGCTTGTTGAACATACAATATAATCATGAGTGGGAAGAACACCCCTTAAAAGTCTGTTGGGGGCCCTATGAATCAAGTTGTGGACAGCCACTAATCTTTCTACATCCTTTCTAAATTTGGTAGAATCTTCAGAAAGTGGAAGTAAAAGAGATATTAAATTTAAAAGATCTGCTACTGTCCAGGGTAAATAAATTCTTCATGGTGGGAATCCAGGATACATTCACAATGCATATTGCATGAGAAGACCTAAAGCTGATGGGATCTGATTACAGAGTCCTAGGAAGAAGATGAAATTTTAAGGGACAGTAAAATAATCCTTGCTGAGCATTCACAGAACCTCTGCCAGAACTATTTGTGGTTATTGTCATTTACATAACTAATGTGTATCTCTATACCTATAGGTCAGGCTAGATTACTTTTTGCAGTTCTTGCAAAGATAGAGAAGTTAAAGTGGACAGTTGAGTGATTGAGGGATTTTCTGGGAAAATCAGAGTAGTTTCAGGAATTAAAGGAATTTTTGAGGTGGTAGGGCCAGATTGTGGAGACAAGAATTTGAAGCAGAGATCCAGAGATTCAAGAAGTCTTCTAGAGGGTTGGGGAAAGTGAGTTGAAGTAAAGGGAAGCATAGGAGGAAAGTGAGAGGGGGAATTTACCATGGGTGTGTAATGTAACTTTAAAATATGATTTCTGCTCTTTAATCTTGTTAAGAGAGTCTTTTAGGCTAGACATGGTGCTTTTTGCATCCTCTTTCAATTTCATCCTTCCATAGGTGCCAACAGGACATTTGTTTAGAGTGAAAGCTAAATACTTTTAAAAGGATTTAAAATTCTTTAAAAATAGAAAAGCTTTCCAAATCAAAGTATATCTCCAAAGGCATACCTATTCTTAATGTGACCCAAAACCAATAAGCCTTTTTATGGCTTAACCATGGTCACAAGAGGCATTCTTAAAGAGGATGCAGAAGATGTAGCTCTCATGATCCAAAGGCATACCCACAGATAGCCAAAAAGAATGAAAGCAAAGGACTTCATTGTCACAGGCAGTGAAGAACGGTGTTTGTGAAAAATCATGTCTCCCGTCTCCCACAATAGTGAGATGCTGCCAATCACAGCCCAGCTATGAGACTGACACCAGGCAGGCAATACTGAGATGGGAATTCCCCAGTACTAGCAAGGCAATGTGGGAAGAGACAAGGGCTCCTTATGGACTAAGGCTTTTTATTTAGACTTATTATTTGAATGCAAACAGCAGGAGCAGAAAAAAAAAAACCCAAAACTGTTTAGACTAATTCCTCTGAGAGCTGCCATGGTCAGACAGAAAGGGTTGCTTGTGTCTTGGGTGCCTATCCTGACAGCTAGTCACCTCTAGACAAAGGCCCAAGAACCTGTGCCTCCCACTCTCCTCCCCCTGCAGGCAGAACACCAGAGAGAGAACACTCAGTGGATCCAAGGCAAGCTCTCAGAACACAAAACAAGAAGGAAGGAGAACCTTATCCAGTATTTTTTATCAGTGACCCACAGCAAAGTTTGTCAATATGGATGCTGGGTTGGTGAGAACTATAAATTTACCAGTCTGTGAGGCTGACTTGAACAATAGGCTTGTAAGACTTACTCCTGTGTTCTAAGAACTAGCTCTTACAAACTTTTTTTTTTTTTCCTGTTAAGCTAAATTTAGAAAGGAAGAGTCTCTTACAGGCCTCACTTAACTGGACTCTTAGTAGAAATCCAAGCGGCTGTGTTGGATTTAATTATTCTTATCTTGCCAGCTTTGTTGGATGTCCTGAGATCTCAGCCAGAGCCCAACCATCCCAATCATCACCAAAACTGTCAAGGGGAGGAATATGTTTTTTGCCACCCTCTTAGATCAGTGACTTGGGGCCTATGAACTAAACTAACAAAAGACAGGTTAACAGGAGTAAAGAAATACAATTTTTATAATATTTACCTGCACGAGAGTTTACAAAAAATAACCAAACTCAAAGAAACAGTTAAACTCAGAGACTTGCCTGCCATTATGACAAAGGGAAAAGGAGTTGCACTTTAAAACCCAATAATAAATCATGGGGAAGTGATTAGGAAATATATGGGAGAACTAATGGAGAATAAGGGTTATTTTAGTACGGTCTGTTTATGCAAACTCATCTTACTGTCAGTTCTCCATCTCCAGTGATGAGCCACTCTCCTCTTCCTAGTACAGGGAAGGGAAACATCACAAGAGAAAGTTTATATGCTGCTTTTAGGCAGATAAGGGAAGAGCAGAGAAGTCATCCTCCATCTGTTGATTCTCAGTTGCCTTCAACTCAAAATAAATCTCATACCAAAGTGGCAAATTTTGCTGTGGTATATCCTGATCCCCTTCAGCCTCAGAAGATACCAGATAAACAATTAGATGTCTATCAAGCACTTAGGCAATTCTACTTTCATGGCATGCTCACCATAGTCTCACAAACACTGTTAGTAACAACTGTGAGCCTCATTAAAAATATAGACTAATAAACCCTTTTCCTAATCCATCTCTGGAGATTCTGATCTGCACTGTCAACTTAAGTTATGCAACTTAAGTTGTGTTAACTCTGTTAGTACATTCTTAGGCACCTACATATAATAAAACAAATATAATGTTCTTACAAATAACATTGACCAGATTTTCAGTGAGACGTGGCTATGGTATGCCTTGAAAGTAAACCCAATCCTTTTCCTTAATGTGAAAGAAATTGCTAGGCATCCTGCTGTTTTGCCTCAACCAATTCTTGAAGTTGAGGTTATAAATGGAACCAAGCAGAATTCTGAGAATCGGCTGTTAAGTCATGATCTTACTAAGTATCACTTACTGGGGTAGTGATTTTCAAATTTTAAGAAATATTAACAACTCTTGGGGAACTCCTAAAAATCCTGATGCCTAGATTGCACTCCAGAACAATGAAGTCAGGATCTTTTGGGGTGAGACGCAAGCATCTGTATTTTTAAAACCTCTTTAGGGAATTCAAAAATTCAGCCAAGTTTGAGAATCAGTGCACTATAGTCATAATTCTCAACCCTGGCTGCATATTAGGATTACCTAGGGAAAGTGTAGAAACTAAACTAAGCTACCTTCAGATTCACCTCCAGAGAGGTGAATTTAATTCATCTGGCATCAGAATTTCTTTAAAAGTTACCCAATTGTACAATGTTACCCGGGATGTTCAATGTCTCAGCCTAGATTGAAGGTAAAGACACTACAGTCACAATTCAAAGTAAAAATAAGGGAGAGTAGTGAGGAGAAAAGCTTACTGTCTTTATTTTATTTTATTTTTTTGTAGAAACAAGTTCTCGTTATTTTGCCTAAGCTGGTCCTGAACTCCTGGCCTCAAGGGATCCTTCCACTTCGGCCTCCCAAAGTGCTGGGATTACAGGCGTGAGCCACTGAGCCTGGCCTGTGATCAGATTTGAAACAGAGAAGAAATGGCAAAGAGGAGGATCAAGCTTAGAGTTTCAGAGCAGGAATGAGGCTAATTTATATTAAATGATCCAGCATAGGCACCATGATATAAATGTGAGCTAACATTTCAAGCACCCTAATACCGAATGCACAGTCCAGGGATAGGTAGTTAATTTGAAAGACCAAATAATTCCATAATCCAGGCTTTAGAGAGGTAGCTGTTGCAACTATTATCAACACCAGGTGTATTTTAAAATGTAAAACATGTTAGAAATTTTTCGCTGGTGTTCAAGATATATGTGTGACTAATAAGACTCTACAGGTACAGGTCCTCCTACCCTTGAATGAACAGGGTACAAAAATTTACCAAAACTAGGCCAGGCATGGTGGCTCATGGATGTAATCCCAGCACTTTGGGAGGCCAAGGCAGGCAAATCAACCGAGGTCAGGAGCTTGGGACCAGCCTGGCCAACATGGTGAAAACCCCATCTCTACTAAAAATATAAAAATTAGCTGGGTGTGGTGGTGGGCACCTGTAATCCCAGCTACTAAGGAGGCCGAGGCAGGAAAATTGCTTGAACTTGGGAGGCGGAGATTGCAGTGAGTTGAGATTGTGCCATTGCACTCCAGCCTGGGCACCAAGAGCGAAAATTCCATCTCAAAAAAAAAAAAAAAAAATACCAAGACTAGGTCAGATGCAGTGGCTCATGCCTGTAATCCCAGCACTCTGGGAGGCCAAGGTAGGAGGATTGCTTGAGCTCAGGAGTTCAGGACCACCCTGGGCAATATGGCAAAACCCAGTCTCTGCAAAAAATACAAAAACTACCCAGGCGTGATGGTGTATGCCTGTAGTCCCAGCTCCTTAAGAGGCTGAGGTGGGAGGATCATCTGAGTTCCAGATGTGGAGGTTGCAGTGAACTGAGACTGTGGGACTGCACTCCAGCCTGGGTGACAAAGAAAAAACCTGTCTCAAAAAGGAAAGAAAAAAAAATTACCAAGATCAGTGGTTTATACCCCTGAAAGACAAAGTGAAATCTAGGCTAGCAGCACTAGCAACAGGAGGAATTTTGTTAGAAATTAGGAATCTCAGATTCATCCCAGACCTATTCCAGATTAGCATTTTAAAAATATTTGCATTTCAACAAGATTTGAATGTACTTTAAAGTTTGAAATGCACTGAATGGTACACTGCATGTAATATTTGAACCTGTCCTGTATTCAATTATGTAACTTAAAATTTTCTCCTCTGACTCCTAAAAGTTTAGTTAAATCCTGCTGCTATAATATTACACAGTATTTCCCATAAATTTTCATCCAAGGAGCTTGTTGAAGTGCCTAAAAGAAGAGATAATTAGGACTTGTTTGAGCTTATAGAACAACTTGAGCCTGCTTGCTGGTAAGTATACTTAAGTGTGGTAAAATTTAGTCCAAGAGTTCCTTAATTGTAATACACCTTATAGTGAGATTGTACTAGCTTTTACTTCCAAATATTGGTGGCTAGCACATATAGGTATAAAAAAAGAACCTAGTTAATTTTATTTGTATTTATTTATTTATTTATTTTGAGACAGAGGCTTGCTCTGTCACCTAGGCTGGAGTGTGTGGTATGATTTTGGTTATTGCAACCTCTGCCTCCCAAGTTCAAGTGATTCTCCTGCTTCAGCCTCTGGAGTAGCTGAGACCACAAGTCTGTACCACCAAACCTGGCTAATTTTTATATATTTTAGTAGAGACAGGGTTTTACCATGTTGGCCAAAGTGGTCTCAAACTCCTGGCCTCAGGTGATTCACCTATCTCGGTCTCCCAAAATACTGGGATTACAGGCATGAGCCACCGCTTCAGGCCTCCAAATCTCATCTTGAATACCCATGTGTTATGGGTGGGATCTAGTGGGAGGTAATAGAATCATGGGGTAGGTGGGTCTTTTCGGTGCTGTTCTAGTGATAGTGAATACATCTCAGGAAATCTAATGGTTCTATAAGGAGGTGTTTCCTTGCACAAGCTTTCCCTTTGCCTGATAGCATCCACATAAGACATGACTTGCTCCTCCTTGCCTTCCGACATGATCGTGAGGCTTCCCCAGCCACATGGAACTATAAGTCTATTAAATCTTTTTTCTTGTATAAATTACCCAGTCTTGGGTATGTCTTTATCAGCAGCATGAAAGTGGACTAATACAAAAGGCTTAAATATGAAAAGTGAAATAATTGTGTTAAAAAGGAGGCAATATAGGAGAATATCTTTGTGGAATTATTTCATTAAGAAAACCCAAAAAACAAAAGTTACAAGGAAAGAAGGAAGGAAAGAAAGAAAGAAAGAGGAAGGAAGGAAGGAAGGAAGGAAGGAAGGAAGGAAGGAGGAAGGAGAACATGAATAAATATTAAGCATCAACATGGGCAAAGTTAGAGACATGACAGACTGGGATATGTAATATTAGCAGTGCTTAAAACCTAAAAGAGATCAATATGTAATACATGAAGAGCTCCTGCATATCAGCAAGGAAAATGCATGAACCCTATAAAAAAACAGGTCAAGATTTTTACATAAGATGTTTAACCTGAGATCTGATCCCAAGAGTCAACCACTTGCCTTTAATTGATGAGGACCACTAATATTTTTTAAAAAGAATCCAACAATTATTGAATGGCCAACACCATTTAGTTGGCAACAACAGCAAAATGTTACTGTGACTGAAACACTAGATTGGAAAGTTTTGACAATGAAAAGGAGAAAGTTAGGAACATGAAGCACTGCATTGAGAGATTCTACTGGAGAAAGGAAATGTTTGTGACCAGAAGAAATGTCTCTGGTACCTTTGGAATTGGGAGCATTAAAAGAACCAGGAAGACATCTCTGTAGATGAACACAAGATACAATTTGCCATTTGGTTGGCTTTTGACTGCTCCTCACCCCTTGTAGTGTCCCCCAGTTATCCCCTGTTCCCCACACTTACCCCATTTCTTTCTGTGTCCTGACCAAAAATCACAGAGTGCCTACATCACTTTGTGACCCAACCAGCTGCCGATTTATTTCCCAGCAGGCTTGAACTCAAACCTTGGGTTATTCCCAGGCACTGATAAAAGTATCTAGGTTTACTAGAAATAAATTGGCAGCAGCCCTAAGCCAAATCTGTTAAACCTTCATATAAACTCCATACCCTGACCCCTTTGCTGCAGACATACCTAGGAAGAATATCCCTTTTCTCTTGCTGTCCAACTTGAGGATTATAGGAACCCACTTAGTAGGTAAGTTTCCCAAGTGAATGCTTTGGACTGATCCCACTGGCATTTATGACTTCTTTCTTTTGAATCCCAGCTGGCCCTGTTCGACAATTTGAGACACTCCTCAGTGGGTACTCCTTTGTTCCTGCTTTTAGGAAAACTTTAGCCACAGATTTATTGGGACACAAAGCACCCCTTCTACTCAGCAACTTCAAACTTTCAGAAGCTATTGCACTTACAAACCAAGAAAAAAATTGTGTACATACATGTGTTTAAATTTGTGTGATTGATCACTTATGTGAGTTTAGTATAACCATTCATGATATATTTTGCTTTAGGTAATAAACATAGTCCCCAGGAGATAATGCTAACTTAAATTTCCAAATGAAATATTTTTATTGTCAATGAACTACATAATGCCTCAATAAACTGTGATTTTTTTTATTAAATTGTTCCCAGAAAGAATGGCTTAAGAGCCACCAGTATGAGATGCAAATTACCATTTAAGGCAGATATTTGCTAACATTTGGTAGTGATCTTATATAGAAGATCAAATGAATATACTTAGAGGTATATTTTGTAACCACTTTATCTTGGAGGGTTCATTGGAATGTATTTTAAAATCACATATTTTATGGGAGCTTTTGAGTTATTTTATGTATCATCTGTAAAAATTCCCCAGGCAAAAATAATTGCAAAGTTCTGTTGCTCTCTGGAGCAGGATATGGCAATCTCCCTCATTCATTTCTCTAAGTACTAAAAAGACCTAGAATTGCTTGTGGAAGAAAATCTTGGCTTTGCCCACAAATAGGCCCTTGGCCCATCTCTGCTGGAAGTTGTATGAATCCATTTTCACACTGTTGATAAAGATATACCCGATTCTGGGCAATTTACAAATGATTTAATGGACTTACAATTCCACATGGCTGGGGATCCCTCACAATCATGGCAGAAGATGAAAGGCACGTCTCACATGGCGGCAGACAAGAGAAGAGACAAGCCAGGTGCAGTGGCTCATGCCTGTAATCCTAGCATTTTGGGAGTCTGAGGCAGGTGGATCACTTGAGGTAAGGAATTCAAGACCAGCCTGGCCACCATGGTGAAACCCTGTCTCTACTAAAGATTAAAATTAGCTGGTCACGGTGGTGCATGCCTGTAAGCCCAGCTACTCAGGAGGCTGAGGCATAAGAATTGCTTGAACCCCAGAGGTGGAGGTTGCAGCAAGCTGAGATCATGGCATTGTACTCCAGCCTGGGGGACAAGAGCCAGACTGTCTCAAAAAAAAAAAAAAAAAAAAGAGAGAGAGAGAGAGAAGAGAGCTTGTGCAGGAAGACTCCCATTTTTGCTTTTTTGCTGTTGTTGGTTTTTTGTTTTTGTTTTTTGAGACAGAGTCTCACTCTATCACCCAGGCTGGAGTGCAGCATTGTGTTCTTGGCTCACAGCAACCTCCACCCACTGGGTTCAAGTAATTCTCCTGCCTCAGGTTCCCTGGTAACTGGGATTACAGGCGTGTGCTACCATGCCCGGCTAATTTTTGTATTTTTAGTAGAGACAGGGTTTCACCATGTTGGCTAGGCTGGTCTCAAACTCCTGACCTCAAATGATCTGTCCACTCAGCCTTCCAAAGTGCCCAGATTACAGGCATGAGCCACTGTGCCCTGCCAAGACTCCCATTTTTAAAACCATCAGATCTTGTGAGACTTACTCACTATCACGAGAACAGCATGGAAAAGACATGCCCCCATAGTTCAGCTACCTCCCACTGGGTCCCTCCTACAACACGTGGGAATTCAAAATGAGATTTGGGTGAGAACACAGCCAAACCATATTAGAAATAGAGTGGCCTTCTATTAAAACATGTGCCTCCTTGCAGCTTTAATTTTTTTAAGAAGGAATCTTCCAACTTTGACCATTAGTTGATTGTCACAGCACATCTGCCGTTTTTTTTTTTTCCTGTGGCAAAACAGAATATGTTCGTTCCAGATTCTTTCCAAAGAGTATGTCACTAGATTGCTGATTGCCCAATTCTTATAAGCCCTATAGGAGAAAAAATATAAATTTCTTAGAGAATTTATAATGTATTTAAAGTCCATTTCTGCTTTTGTATTAATTATGCTTTCTTTGTACTTTTAATGCTTTTAAATCTGGGGCTTTGCTGAACCTGGGGCCTTGCTGACTAGCTCTTGTTGAACCCTCCCAGAGCTAATCAATTCCCAGGGAGAGCACCCTTCAAATGTAAACCCATTTATCCACATACCATACCCACTAGCACCCCCTTTGTCAGGCTCTCAGGGAACCCTCACACTCTGAGCCACTGTTCCTTTCCCTAATCACCCCAGGACCAGGTACCTAAAACCTAGAGACAACCTCTACACCGCAGAACCTGCCAAAATTATTCAAGCTAATCAAACCTGAATAATAATAAAACCTACATTTTAAAACACCTTGAGAGCAGACCAGAAGTTAGCTAGGTCTCAAACTGTTTGAGTCTCTAAGTGACTTACTTTTTAGTGAATAATCTTTCTCACTTATGCCATTCACCTGTGTTGTAGTATTTTTTAAACACAGCTAAGTAATAAAGTATCCCCAAAATAAGGAGGCAATTGCTGGGACATTTTGAAGCTAGAAATGCAAAAGCTAACAAAGTACACTGCTCCTGACAATTCACCTTGATTCCATTGATTCTTCAGGAACTATCATGCATGTAAAATTGGTTGTGTTTGCTATGGGTTCATCTTGCAGCAATGAAATCACCCTTTTAAAAATTGTGGCCAAAAACACATCACAAAAAATTTATAATCAAACTTTTTTAAGGGTAAAGCACAGTGCTGTTAACTATATGCACATTATTGTGTAATAGAGCTCCAGAACTTTTCATTTTACAAAATGAAACTTTGCATCCATTGAAACAACCACTTCCCTTCTCACTTCCCTGACCTCAGCCTATGGCGACCACCATTCTACTTTCTGTTCTGAGTTTGACTGTTTCAGTCAAGTACTTGTCTTTTTGTGACTGGCTTATTTCACTGAGCATAATGTCCTTGGAGTATATCATATTGAGGCATATGACAACATTTCCTCCTTTTATTAAGGCTGAATAATATTCTATTCTATGCATATACCACATTTTCTTTATCCATCCGTCTGTTGATGGACATTTAGATTGTTCTTACCTTTTGGCTATCGTGAATAATGCTGCAATGAATATGGATGTACAAAAGTCTCTTTGAGACTCTGCTTTCAATTCTTTAGGATATGTACCTAGAAGTAAAACTGCTGGATTATATGGTAATTCTATGTTTAATTATTTTTGAGGACCTACCATACTGGTTTCCATAGCAACTGCACCATTTATATTAATACAGCAAGGCACAGGGATTCCAGTTTCTGCACATCCTTATCAACACTTGTTATTTTGTTTTTTTTGATAATGGCCATCCTACTGGGTATGAGGTAATTTCTCATTGCGGTTTTGAATTGCATTTCCCTAATGATTAGTAATCCATATGCTTTTGGCCATTTGTATGTCTTCTTTGGAGAAATGTCTATTCAAGTCCTTTGCCTATGTTTTAATCGTATTGTTTGGGTTTTTGTTGTTAAGTTGTAGTTCTTCATATATTTTGAATATTAATACCTTATCAGATATATAGTTTCAAGTATTTTCTCCCATTCCATAGTTGTTGCTTTTGCTCTGTTAGATTATTTCCTTTGCTGTGCAGTTTTAAAGTTTGATATAGTCCCACTTGTCCATTTTTGCTTTCATTGCCTGTGTTTTTAGCATCATGTCCAAGAAATCGTTGCCAAATTCAATGTTAAGAAGCTTTCCCCTGTTTTCTTTTAGAAATTTTATAGTTTCAGATCTGATATTTAGGTCTTTAATCCATTTTGAGTTAATTTTTGTAGATGGCATCAGGTAACGGTCCAACTTCATTCTTTTGCATGTGGATATCCAGTTTTCTCTGCACCATTTATTGAAAAGACTGTGATTTCCCCATTGTGTAGACTTGGTACCTTCATCAAAGATCATTTGACTATATATAAGGTTTATTTTAGGGCTCTCTGTTGGTTTATATGTCTGTATTTTTTACAGTACCATATGATTCTGATTTCTGTAGCTTGATGACATGTTTTGAAAACAGAAAATATGAGGCCTTCACCTTTGTTTTCCTTTCTCAAAATGAAGTCATAATTTTAATAATGAAAATTGTATATGAGACAATGCTCTGCCTCAGCTTCTTATGCATTATCTAGTATGCCAGTGACAACTACCCATTGCATAGTGAAGCTGTGTCGGGGACCAACAGCACAGATTACTCTCCTCAAAATGATATTCTGACCCTGGGTGCAGTGGGAGCCTTTGGCTGGAGTGGGAACAAAGAAATCTGTAACTGGTTGTGATCAATTAGTTGTAAACACCACTGCACTCGGACCAACCTGACGAGTAACTGCCTGTAGGAGCCGAGTGACAAAGTCTTGGTAAGGCTCATCGGGCCCCTGGCGAATTTTAGAAAGTTCCTCAGTTTTTACCCCTTGAGAAGGCAGTTGCCGCCAAGCCTTCAATGCCAAAGCATTAGCTTGAACCAAGGCTTCATCAGGAAGAGTTATCTGAGCCTGTAAAGACTCGTAAGGACCCCTACCCATCAACATGTCTAGAGTCACCTGATTGCCTGCCCTGTGGTTTCGTTCAGACGAGTCATAAGCTGCCTCATCATAGTAAGCTTTCCATAGCAAAAAATCACCTCCGGAGAGGCATGCTCTTGTTAATCTGTTCCAATCTACTGGGGGCAAGGCAGTGTTGGTGAAATTTTCCAAAATAGTTAAAGTGTATGGTGCAGTAGGGCCGTACTAAGTTACTGCATCTTTAAGATCTCTTAAAAACTTAGGTGGTATAGAGTCATAATGACGAGTTGTGTTTCCGGTAGTATCAGTAACCTCGACAATAGGATACAAGGAAATATGATCAGCGTCAGCAAATCCTGTCTGCATAGACCGTAAAGCTTGCGTTAGAGGGGAAACAGGCGCAAGAGAAGTAGACCTGACAGCTAAAGGAACAGAAGACGAAACCTGAGAAACAGGGAAACACTGCTGTTGCTGAGAAAGAGTCTTAGAAAAAAGCGAAAGTAAATCCTTAAATTGTTGAGAAAGATTGTTAAAACACTGAGAAAAATCAGGAGGCAAAGAAAAAGTTACCGATCCATGTGTCCATCGGGAAGCATTAGGTGTGGATGGAAGGTACTCATCCTGACCCTCCAAATCTGTCTCAGTCACGTGCTGGAGGTTATCCACAGGTGTATGTCTGGAAGAAGGATCGTCAGGACCGTGCTCCATTCTATCGAGAGGATCAAATTCAGAAGTAGCAGGGGAAAAAGTAACATGAGGGGAAGAAACAGCATTATGTGAGCGAGAGGTTGTAGGTTCCACAGCAGGAAAGCAAACACAATTTCTGAGTTTAGGCCAAACAGAAAGTAAAATTTCAGTCTGAGGTAATGATTTATTACAGTGCGTATATTGTTCAGTTTTCTCACCAATTATATTCCAGGCAGTCTCATCAAGCATTCCACCTTCAGGTACCCATGGACAAATTTCAGGAATTATATGCACAAACCATAGTTTTGAATTTAACATTATGACCATGTGATTTCAACATAGAACACAAAATCTGAATAAACATATTATGCTCCTTAGATTCAAGTTGCCCCATGCTTTACTCCAGATGGAAAGACAAATTGAAAAGGTTTAAGTCTTACCTATATGCTGCAGCCTTACCGGAACAAAGGGAAGTGCATCACGTTAGCCTCTCGTATCCAGATCCCTGTTCGGGCACCAAATGTCGGGGACCGGCACGTGCACGTCTGCCGAGAGGCTCCTGGCCTGCAGGAGGCCTCACCCCAACTCAGAGATGTTCACCACCTGGAAGAGAGAGTGCGTGGAAGAAAAGTCAGACAGACAGTGGGGTCT
>CAUYLG010015262.1:0-10351 GCA_963573385.1 Cacajao melanocephalus
TGGGCAATAGAACAAGAATCCCGTTCTCTCTCCCTCTTTCTCTTCCTCTTTCTTTCTCTCTTACATTCTTTTTTTTCTTTCTTTCACTCTCACTTTCTTTCCTCTCTTTTTCTTTCTTTCAAAAATAAAAAAAAAAAGAAAAGAGACATAAATAAAGTTAACTTCTAAATGTATGGGGTACAGGTGGTAAGTGTTTTGAATATCATATGGAAAAAAATTGCTGGGTATCTTCTAACTGATATCTATTATTGTTTGGTGTTACTGTGTGTGTGTGTGTGTGTGTGTGTGTGTGTGTGTTAATGATAAATCATATATTCTGTTAAGGAGTTTAGCAGCTCCCTCTTTTAATACCTGCATGTAACTGACAACCAGTACTGGGAATTCTGAAAAATGTATTTGTAAGAATGTGGACTTCTTTTATTGTCAAACTATGTCATTTTTTATTTTTGGTTGTTCTTTCTTTGAGGTGGAATTCAGAAAATATTCTTAACCTCACTTCCTTAGCATAAAGCAGATTTTGTCTATCTGCATACCCCATTAAGAAATTAGCTACATTTTGAAACAACATACTTTTGACTAGAAAAGGAAAATATTTTTCTATTTGATACTTACATTGATTTATATTAAACTTATTTTAAACTGAATTGTCCCACCCATGTGTTATGTAATTATCATTTTTCGTGAGTGCATATCTTTCCTAATAATAAATCACTTGGGGTTATTTTGTGTTAGATGATTTATCTAAATTAAGTGTCATTATAGAATTTTACTGAATTAAATGTCATTATAGAATTTCTCTGAGGTCTGCTCAGGCAATATTTCTTTTTCTGCTTCATGACAACCAAGATTGACATAGTGGAAGCCAACTGGTTGATTAAAATAAATGGTAGTCAGTGTATATAAAATCTGAAATTCAGCATGAGTTCTTCCACAGATATTTTAAAAACATATAATCTTCTCTCGAAGTCTAAAGTAAAATTTATTTACTTTAGGTACTCAAGTTTAACAGACATGGTTGTTAAAATAAGTTTCTAGCTCATACCTTTTTCTCGATGAAAACAAGTTATTTGTGTTAGGTTTTTTTTTTCTAAAGGCAAAGCACATTCACCAGGTCAAAACTAAATCCTTGAGTCTATGTGATTTATTTGGCTATATCCTTAGAGTAATCTTATCAACCTACTCCCACTTCAGTCAATAGTGTAAGTTTGGACCAGAAATCAACTTTGATAGAAAATTATTAAAAAATAAATCATCTAACATGAAATAGTGCCAAGTAATTTATTTTAAGGAAAGATATGCACAGATGAAAAAGTATAAGATGAAAGATAAGCAGCATAAGAAATTTTTAATACTATGTTCTATTGTCCAAGTTTGTTAAAAGCAAACTACCCATTTTATATTTTTTAGAAATAGAAGTTTAGAAAGTAAATTCAGTTTTAAATCCCTTTAGAATTTTTTTGGTGTTAGATTTTTTTTAATAAAAGCTTTTATTAAACACTAATAGCGATTATGTTCTAGATAGAAACTGAAGTTATGTAAAGCAAATTTATACAGAAACAATTCGTTGTCATTTTCAGGCTGATGTAAAATCTCTACAACAAACATTTTGGAGATTTTCATTCTTGCATCAGTGTTACTCTCTAACAGTACCCCTGTCTTAGCTTTTGAGTAAGTTTAATAGTTACATAGACAATCCTTCCAAAATCTTGGTCCTCAGTTCCTTAACCTCCTCTTTTTGAATCATTGTTCTCTATCCTCAGTACACCACACCTAATAGCCTTTATTCACCAATTATTACATTTTCTCTATTGAAAACTGTTTGTTTCTCCATTTCTTCATTTCAAGCCTTCTACTCTCCAAACTTTACATCCTCTTGTTCAAGGTCCTCCAATTAATTCCCCAGTTTCACCAATTACCATTACTTCCTGCAACCTATAGCCATTGAACTTAGCACATGCCCTCTGTGTTTTATTCCTTCATGTGCTAACTTCCACTCTTAGCCAGCTTGAATCTCAGCATCCACCATCCCTTGTATTTAGCCTTCACTGCAATACTTCCCATCCTCCCACTTATGATTGCCTGGAAATACCTATATCCTAGTTCAATTTAATTCTCTGATTAGTCTACTCCTATAACTGGACAGAATAGTAAGACTGAAATAAATATAATCATGTTGACCTTATGTTCTTATTCAATGCCAAGCCATATAACTGGTTTAAACTAAATATTATCTCATCAACTCAGTGACATCACTTCAACACTTCTCTGCTTTCCTCTGTACCAATAATTTGACTTCTTTACCACATCATTCTGATTAAAATACAATCTACTGCAATATGTTTCTTTCAACCTTACCACATCCCCATATGTTCTTTCACCTTCTTTCACCTCATCACTCTGCCAAAATAAACCTTGTAAAACTCATGTCATTCACATAGCTATATTAAATGAACTATTCTAAGCTCTCCTTTCACTCAAATTTATTGCTAATATAGGTAATGTTTTGTAATGACAGTCATTCATTTCTTGAAATATTTCTTCACTTTACTTTGGGGACTTTTTTGTTTCTCTCTGACCATGAGGGCCAATCTCTTTTCATCTTTTTTGATTGTTTTATTCTCATTTCCTCATGACTCAATTTTTCTTTTACTCTTCTTTACTACCTACGTTTATTCCCTTTGGGTTTTCCAGTCTTATGATTTTTTAAACATTTATATATTCACTGCTTCCAAATTTATATCCCCAGCCCAGAGTTCTCCCCAGACCTGATAAGCCAATTGACTACTTACCATCTTCCTTTGGAAGTCTCATCCTAAACCCATGTCATCTATACAATCGGTTATGGGCAAGTCCATCTTTCAGCTGCTCAAAACAGAAATGGTAGGTTCATCCTCAACGCCTCTCCACCTCCACAATCAATAACCATTAGCATATTTTGTTGGCTGTAGCTTTAAAATATGTACTGGATCCAAAAGCTTCTTATTTCCACTATTGTCATGTTAATTTAGGCCACAATTGTTTCTCTAATAGAGAAACAATAGCCTCCTAACTTGACTCCTTACTGCCATCCTTGACCACTTGGAATACACACAGAGCAAAGCACTCAGAATTAGCTTTATAAAGCCATAAATTTAATTATATAATCATTGAGGTAAGAACAAAGGCAAGTTAAAAGAAAGTGTAAACTGGAAAAGACATTTGTGAAACAGTACAAATTACAGCATGTTATTCCTAATAAAGACTATTGAGGTTGAAAGAAAAACCCAACAATCTAATTTTTAAAATCAGAAAATTAGAGAAACAAACACTTTACAGGAAAAATAAAATGCAAATGTCTAATAATTAGATAAAAAGATGCTCAGTGTA
Organism: Cacajao melanocephalus; assembly: GCA_963573385.1. NCBI lineage: Eukaryota > Metazoa > Chordata > Mammalia > Primates > Pitheciidae > Cacajao > Cacajao melanocephalus. The sequence continues at coordinate 3,367 of CAUYLG010015262.1, forward strand.
ATTCCTAAAAAGATAAATTCAGGTTACATCCTATGTGGTGGCCAGTATGATTATAGATGATTTAAGTCTTATGAGAGGCATCTGGCAGTATTTATCAGAAACATACACACATAACCTCTTAGAGCAGCTTCCACCCTAAGAATGTATTAACTTGTGAGAATGTAACCGCCATACATTTGTGAAATTAAATAGAAGGGTGCTTTCTCCTTTGTGACACTGTTTATGACTGCAAAAATTAGAAACTAAAGAGGCCAAAAATAGGATAAGGATAATTTAATTATGATATATCCATATAATAAAATAGTATGCAACTGTATAAAAAACGAGAGTGATCTGTTTATTGATATAGAACACTCTAGAATGTAAGGTTTAATAAAAATAACCACAGAGGAAAGGAATATATCAATAGGCAAACATATTGGCGTAAAAAGTGAGGCAGTGGGGAGAGAAAAAATTAGAAACCCTTGTATTTGCCTAAAGATAATCTTGTATGACAGCTGATGAAAACTGGTTTCTAGAAAATGCAAGTAAACCAAATGAATGGAGACAGGAATGGGAGAAAGGACTTTAGTGTAAAACTGTTATGTATCATCTTTATGGTTCAACCATTTAAGTGTATTATTCATTCAAAAATACTTTAAATAATGTAACATATAACTTCCCTGCATGAAACCTTTTATTAACTTTTTACCTCATTCTGAGAAAAAACAAAGTCTGGATGTTGGTCTATAAGATTCTGTACCTTCTCATCCTCTCTGCCATTGCTCTTCTTTCATATTAACCTGTTCAAAACATATCAACTTCCTACTGCTTCCTGAACATATCAAACACTCTACATCCTGACTTTTGTTTTACTGCTCTATCTCCTTTGAATACATTTGCCCCAGATATCCCTGGGGTTTCTTTCTTTCTTTCTTCCTTCCTTCCTTCCTTCCTTCCTTCCTTCCTTCCTTCCTTCCTTCCTTCCTTCCTCCCTTCATTTTCTTCTGATATCTGTTCAAATGTCATCTTACCTCCGATGTATACGTTGACTACTGTGTATAAAGCACCCTCCCATTTTGGCACCTCTACTCCTTTGATATTACTTCATTATTTATTTAGCAGGTATCACCACTTGATATCACCTTACTTATTCATTTTCATCTTCTCTACCACTATACAGCAGAATGTAAGCTCTAAGAGAACTTTATTTTATTCACTTGTGGTTTTTCAGTGTCTACAACAGTATCTTGCACATGGTAGGTGCTCAAAAATACTCCTCCAATGAATGAATGTTTGATAGGTACTCAAGTATAAAATGAAATTTAGATTAATCAGGCATAATCCTCCAATTTGTTCTACCAGAATAGTTCACTTATATTTTCTCAGTAGTATATGAATTCTATCCATATGTATGGTAACCATGGACTTCACAATCTTTGGAAGTCCTAGGAGGAGAGTAAAACTTTCAGAACAAAAGATATTCTTTCCTTTCCTCCCCATGGCTTAAACCTAAGAAGCCCATTTGCTCCTTGCATGTGAGCCCTATGCAATTCACAGTTTTAGGAGAGACCTGTGTAAACAGTATATGAGTAGAGAGCATCTAGATTAGGTTTCATTCCCATTTTTCACCTCTTAAAATACAGTATGTCAAACTCTCAAATGTTCAATAACCATTCTTGAAAATGCAGCCCGAATCTATTCAGCCAAACCCATTTTTTCCCTGAAAATTCACAGTATTTCAACATCATTGCTAAGTAATTCTATCAATATTACCCACTGTAATCAGTAACAACTAATGCCAATAGGTAGCTCTCAAAATTATGTGCAAATAACGGGATTAAGAAAGTTGTGCTAAAATATATGTGTTCTGTGTATGTAATTTACCATAAATTTAAATAACCTAATCTTTGTTCTATACCTCTTGAGTGATTATGCTGCATAAGAGAGGCAGGTTTTTCTTCTTCTCTTTAAGATTCCCACTGCTGGATGATATCTTGGTTTTCTGATTTTTGCCTTAGCCTGAGTAGAAGGCAGATAATCCTTTTTTTTTTTCAGTTGCCATTCCCAATGAAATAGTAAGAATACTCCTTAAACTGCCTCTTGTCTCCAGTTCTATCTGCATAACCTAGCATGGAACTTGGCTTGTCCTCTCTCTCTTATTTCATTTCCTTGTCTGCTTTAAGTGTAGGCTCAAACTGTCTTTAGAAATTACAGGCTTCAAAATGAGAGTAATAAGAAACTTCTCTAAGCTAAAGAAACGTGTTCTAACCCAATGCAAAGAAACTAAGAACCTTTAAAAAGGTTAGACAAAATGCTATCTAGAATAATCAGCTTAGAGAAGAACATAAATGACTTGATGGAGCTGAAAAACACAGCATGAGAACTTCACGAAGTACATACAAGTTTCAATAGCTGAACTGATCAAGCAGAAGAAAGAATATTAGAGATCGAAGATCAACTCAATGAAATAAAATGAGAAGGAAAGATTAGAGAAAAAGAAGTGGAAAGAAATGAACAAAGCCTCCAAGATACATGGGATTATGTGAAAAGACCTAATCTACATTTGTTCAGTGTACCTGAATGTGACAGGGAGAATGAAAAGAACTTTTCCAACCTAGCAAGGCAAGCCAACATTTAAATCCAGGAAATACAGAGAACACCGTGAAGATATTCTTCAAGAAGAGCAACCCCAAGTCACATAATTGTCAGATTCACCAGGGTTGAAATGAAGGAAAACATGCAAAGGGCAGCCTAAGAGAAAGGTTGGGTTAACCACAAAGGGAAGCCCACCAGACTCACAGTGGATCTCTTGGCAAAAACCCCACAAGCCAGAAGAAAGTGGGAGTTAATATTCAATATCTTTAAAGAAAATAACTTTTAACTCAGAATTTTATATCTGGTGAAGCTGTCTCATAAGTGAAGGAGAAATAAAATTATTTATGGACAAGCAATTGCTGAGAGATTTTGTCACCACAGGCCTGCCTTACAAGAGCTCTTGAAGGAAGCACTAAACATGGAAAAGAAGAACCATTACCAGCCACTGCAAAAATGTACCAAATTGTAAAGATAATTGACACAACGAATAAACTGTATCAACAAATGGGCAAAACAACCAGCAAGTATCAAAATGGCAGGATCAAATCCACACATAACAATATTAACCTTAAATGTAAATGGGCTAAATGCCACAATTAAAAGACACAGACTGGTAAATTGGATAAAAAGTCAAGACTGATTGCTGTGCTATATTCTGGAGATCCATCTCACATGCAAACACACACACAGACTCAAAATAAAGGGATGGAGGAAGATTTACCAAACAAATGTAGACCAAAAAAAGCAGGGGCTACAATCCCAGCCTCTGATAAAATGAACTTTAAACAAAGATCAAAAGAGACAAAGAAGGGCATTACATAATGGTAAAGGGATCAATGCAACAAAAGGAGCTAACTACCCTAAATATATATGCACCCAATACAGGAGCACCCAGAATCATAAAGCAAGTTCTTAATGACCTACAAAGAGATGTAGACTCCCACTCAATAATAGTGGGATATTTAACACTCCACTGTCAATATTAGACAGATCTATGAGACAGAAAATTAACAAGGATATCCAGGACTTGAACTCAGATCTGGACCAAGTGAACCTAACAGACATCTACAAAGCTCTCCACTCCAAATCCACAGAGTATACATTCTTCTCTCTACCACATTGCACTTACTCTAAAATTGACCACATAATTGGAAGTAAATCACTCCTCTGCAAATGGAAAACAATGGAAATCATAACAGTCTCTCAGACCACAGTGTAATCAAATTAAAACTCAAGATTAAGAAATTCACTGAAAATCGCACAACTGCATAGAAACTGAAAAACCTGCTCCTGAATGACTAACGGATAAATGATGAAATGAAGGCAGAAATAAAGATTTGGTTCTTCAAACCAAATAAGAATGAAGACACAATATACCAGAATCTCTGGGCCATATTTAAAGCAGTGTCTAGAGGGAAATGTATAGCACTAAATGCCCACATGAGAAGAGAGGAAAAATCTAAAATTGACACCCTATCATCACAATTAAAAGAAGTAGAGGAGCAAGATCAAACAAATTCAAAAGCCAGCAGAAGACAAGAAATAACTAAGATCGGAGAAGAACTGAAGGAGACAGAGACACAAAAAAAATTCAAAAAAATCAATAAATCCGGGAGCTGTTGTTTTGAAAAGATCAACAAAATATATAAACCACTAGCCAGACTAATAAAAAAGAAAAGAGAGAAGAATCAAATAGATGCAATAGAAAATGATAAAGGGGATATCATCACTGATTCCACAGAAATACAATCTACCGTCATAGATTACTACAAAAAACTCTATGCACATAAACCAGTAACTGTACAAGAAATAGTAAATTCCTGGACACTTACATCCTCCCAACACTAAATCAGGAAGAAGTTGAATTCCTGAATAGACCAATAACAATGGGTGAAACTGAGGCCACAATTAATAGCCAACCAACCAAAACTAGTCCAGGTCCAGACAGGTTCGTAGCCCAATTCTACCACACATACAAAGAGGAGCTGGAACCAATCCTTCCGAAATTATTCCAATCAATACAAAAAGAGAGTATCCTCTGTAAATCATGTTATAAGACTAACATCATCCTGATACCAAAACATGGCAGAGAAACAACCAAAAAAATAATTTCAGACCAGTATGCATGATGAATATTGATGCAAAAATTTTCAATGAAATACTGACAAACCAAATACAACAGCACATCAAAAAGCTTATCCATCATGATCAAGTAGGCTTCATCCTGTGAATGCAAGACTGGTTCAACATACACAAATCTATAAACATAATTCATCACACAAACAAAACCAAAGACAAAAACCCCATGATTATCTCAGTAGATTCAGAAAAGGCTTTTGACAAAATTCAACAGCACTTTATGCTAAAAACTCTCCATAAACTACGTATTGATTGAACATATGTCAAAATAATGAAAGCTATCTACAGCAAACCCACAGCCAATATCATATGGAATGGGCAAAAACTGGAAGCATTCCCTTTGAAAACTGACACTAGATAAGAATGTCCTCTCTCACCATTCCTATTAAACATAGTACTGGAAGTTTTACCCAGAGGAATCAGGCAAGAAAAAGAAAAAAAGGATATTTAACAGGAAAAGAGGAAGTCAAACTGTTTCTATTTGCAGAGGACATGATTGTATATTTAAAAGACCCCATTGTCTCAGCCCCAAATCTCCTTAAGATGATAAGCAACTTCAGCAAAGTCACAGGATACAAAAAGCAGTGTGCAAAAATCACAAGCATTCCTATACAACAATAAAAAAACAGAGAGCCAAATCATGAGCAAACTCCCATTTACAATTGCTACAAAGAGACTAAAATACCAAGGAATACAACTAATAAAGGACGTGAAGGACCTCTTCAAGGAGAACTTAAAACCACTGCTCAAGGAAATAAGAGAGGACACAAACAGATGGAAAAACATTCTACGCTCATGGTTAGGAAGTATCAATATTGTAAAAATGCCATACTACCCAAACTAATTTATAGATTCAATGCTATCCTCATCAAGCTACCAATGACTTTCTTCACAGAATTGGAAAAAACAACCTTAAACTTCATATGGAAGCAAAAGAAAAACCCGAATAGCCAAGACAATCCTAAGCAAAAAGAACAAAGCTGGAGGCATCATGCTACCTGACTTCAAACTATACTACAAGGCTACAGTAATCAAAACAGCATGGTACTGGTACCAAAACAGAGACACAGACCAATGCAACAGAACAGAGGCCTCAGAAACAACACCACACATCTACAACCATCTGGTCTTTGAGAAACTGGGCAAAAACAAGCAATGGGGAAAGGATTCCCTGTTTAATAAATGGTGTTGGGAAAACTGGCTAGTCATGTGCAGAAAACAGACACTGGACCCCTTCCTGACACCTTACACTAAAATTAACTCCAGATGGATTACAAACTTAAACATAAGACCTAACACCATAAAAACCCTGGAAGAAAACCTAGGCAAAACCATTCAGGACATAGGCATAGGCAAGGACTTCATGACTAAAATACCAAAAGCATTGGCACCAAAAGCCAAAATAGACAAATGGGATCTAATTAAACTCCAGAGCTTCTGTACAGCAAAAGAAACAATCATTAGAGTAAACCAGCACCCAATAGAATGGGAAAAAATTTTTGCAATCTACCCATTTACCCATCACAAAGGGCTAATATCCAGAATCTACAAAGAACTAAAACAGATTTACGGGAAAAAAACAAATAAGCCCATTCAAAAATGGGTGAAGGATATGAATGGATACTTTTGCAAAGAAGACATGTATGAGGCCAACAAACATGAAAAAATGCTCATCATCACTGGTCATTAGAGAAATGCAAATCAAAACTAATCTAACTGGTGTGAGATGCCATCTGACACCAGTTAGAATGGCGATCATTAAAAAATCTGGAGACAATAGTTGCTGGAGAAGATGTGGAGAAATAGGAATGCTTTTACACTGTTGGTGGGAGTGTAAATTAGTTCAACCATTGTAGAAGACAGTGTGGTGATTCCTTAAGGACCTAGAAATAGAAATTCCATTTGACCCAGCAATCCCATTACTGGGTATATATCCAAAGGATTATAAATCATTCTATCATAAAGACACATGCACATGTATGTTCACTGCAGCACTGTTTACAATAGCAAAGACCTGGACGCCCATCGATGATGGACTGGACAAGGAAAATGTGGCACATATACACCATAGAATACTATGCAGCCATAAAAAACGGTGAGTTTGTGTCCTTTGCAGGGATATGGATGCATCTGGAAACCCTCATTCTCAGCAAACTGATACAAACACAGAAAATCAAACACCACATGTTCTCACTCATAGGTGGGTGTGAACAATGAGAACACATAGACACAGGGAGGGAAGCATCACACACTGGGGTCTGTTGTTGGG
>CAUYLG010015264.1:0-14278 GCA_963573385.1 Cacajao melanocephalus
CTACACACAGGGGTCTGTTGGGGGGGAAATAGGGGAGGGACAGTGGGAGGTGGGGAGGTGGGGAGAGATAGCATGGGAAGAAATGCCAGATATAGGTGAAGGGGAGGAAAGCAGCAAATCACACTGCCACGTGTGTACCTAAGCAACAATCTTGCATGTTCTTCACATGTACCCCAAAACCTAAAATACAATAAAAATTAAAAAAAAAAGAATTCATTATTCTTTCTCCAATAAGATGGAAAATGTGCATTGATAAAAATCAGAATAGTTACTGCTAGAATTCAGTGAAATAAAATAAAACAAAATCTATCAATAAGAATAAGGATTCTGAAATATATATATATTATGCATGCCATATACTAAGTAATATATGAATTTGATTCAAATCATGCTTTATCCCTTCTTTTTTCATCATCTTGGATTAGAATATTTTTGTTCATTTATATTCAAGTCTCTTTAGAAAACCATATTATTGTATAAAAAAGTCCTTGAGTGTATTTGGCAGCCAAATTCAGAAAACTTGTGGAAATCTGCAAACATTGACAAAAAAAAAAAATTACCCAAGAGGCATTTGAAGAGACACACAACAAACGTTTGGTTTCTGAGACAATCTTTACTAATTGTTTTCTCTAGCCACACTGAGATCACTGATTTTAACTATCTTCTGAGGTCTGGAGACTAAATATTTGTCAGCTGCCCAATTTGTTCTGAAAATGTTATCTCTCAGGAGAAATCCCGACCTTTCAGATCTGCCTCGTCCTAACATTAGTCTCTAGCTGTCAATGCTGCAGTATGTATATTCCTAAGAGATGACACAAAGATCTAAGAAATCTCCTAATTAGGATAGAAAGGAATATCCAAGAAAGATGTTGCTCCCTCTTTTTCTCTCTCCTCTCTTTATCACAAACACAGCAAGTGGTCAGTAAAATGTGGATTTGTGTAATATTTACAACATTGTTTATGTGACATATTCTTAAAATCTTTAACATTTATAGAGCATCATTCCTAGGCAAAGTTGTGAAGTGATCAAAGCCTACTTTTAGTGACATTAGCCTGACACTGAGTGTTCTGCCTTTGAGATGCAGGTTGTCCTGGCTCTTTGGTTACTTCATGTCCTTCATGTGCCTTTCTCCTTCCAGTCACTCCTTCCTCATGCATCGGTGCTTATATCTGTAAAACTGATTCATGCAGTTATGCACTAATGTGCTATTGAATTAAGTAGATCTTATTTTATGTATGCTTTGCATTTTAGCAGAAAAGAAAATTTAAAACCTCGATTAGATTTTCATTTTCAGAAAAAAATTATACTCTGTGTATACCAGCATGGTCTTCAAATCTATCACTGAATTATTTACAAATAATGTCATAATAGTTATTAATAAATTAAAAGTTGAAGTGCTTTGATATAAAATAATAGGTAATCTTTAAGTTGGTGCTTTATAACATTTGACAAAGTGAATATTCAAATGGTTTTTGAATAACTCAATTAAAAATGATCTGAAGATGTGAATAGACATTTCTCCAACAATAACATAGAGATGGCCAATAGGTATATGAAAAACAAAATGCTCAATATAATAATCATCAGGGAAAGGCAAATCAAATACTACTACAATGAGATATCACTTCACACCTGTTAGAGTGGCTATCATCAAAAAGATGAAGGCAGCAAGTATTGGCAAGGATGTGGAAATACTGAAACTCTAGTACACTGCTAGTGGGAATGCAAAATACAATCTCTTTGGAAAACAGTGTCAGGTTCCTAAAAAAATTAGAAATAGAACTGTTGATCAAACAGTCTCACTTCTGTATGTTTATTCAAAATAATTGAAATCAGGATCTTGAAGAGATTTTTGCACTCCTATGTTTATTGCAGCACTTTTCAGATTAGCCAAGATATGGAATCAACCTAAATGTTCATTGACAGATGAACAGAAAAAGGAAATTTAGTATGTACGTATAAGAATATTATTCAGCCCTTAAAAATGAGGCAATTCTGCAATATGCAATAAAATGAGCGTATGGTAGAGACATTATGCTAAGGGAAATAAGCCAGACACAGAAATACACTTACTGCATGATTCCACTTACATGAAATATCTAACATAGTCAAATTCATAGAGTCAAAGAGAGAGATGATGGTTGCCAGGGTCTAAGGAGGTACTAGACAATAGGCATAATGTTTTAGTTAAGTGAGATGAATGAACTCTAGAGATCCACTGTACAACATTGTACCTATTGTCAACCATAATATATTGTACACTTAAAAATTTCTTAAGAGCGTGAATCCTATATTGTATTCTTATCACAATAATTTTTTAAAACCTGAAAAAAATTTAGATAAAAATTTTAAAATATATATTTTAAAAAATAAATTATTCAAGTTACTTCAAATATTACTGCTATAAATATGTTTTACTGGATATTATTATTTTTCCATTTTTAAAGCAGTGACTTAAATTTATGGCATAACATCTAAAACTGTCATTTTTTCTGGAGTCAGTTTTTTTCAAAAATATATTGTATTAAATTATCAGGATAACATTTGACATTTAGAGTGTGTATGTTACTGTTTTATAATAGTTAAAAAGGTACTTCCTTTAACTTGTATAAAATTGTTGAATGTATTAACCAATTTTTTATGTTTTAGGGAAGTGATTTTTTTTTTCTTTTTTTAAATGATAAAGTCTTGTTCTGTTGCCCAGGCTGGAGTGAAGTGATATGATCAAGCTCGCTGCAGCCTTCATCCTCCAGGCTCAAGCAATTCTCCCACCTCAGCTTACTAAGTTGCTGGGGACAACAGGCATGCACCACCACACCTAGCTAATTTTTTTTTCTTTTTTTTTTTTTAGTAGAGATAAGGTCTCACTATGTTGCCCAGGCTGGTCTTGATCTACTGAGCTCAAGCAATCGTCCTGTATCAACCTCCCAAAGTGCTGAGGTTACATGTCCGAGTCATCTACCCTGGCCTGTTATTTTTAAAGTACGATTTGATTTTTATCAACCCCTTGGAAAATGTAAGTTAATATTTCCTAGCTTTCTCGTCCTTGTGTTCAGTTTCTTTCTTTTATCCAATTTACTGTAAGCTATATTTTGTTTCACAATATCAAAATGTATAATTATTATAATCTGTGAATTGTATCTTAATTATTGTTGTACATAAAGAGTTGTTCTAAATTACAATGTTTAATAAATTAAAGCAACTCTTTTTGAAAAAGGTCCATATAGTTTTGCTTATTTAATATAAGCACATAATTTATAGCAAAGGTTACCAATAGTCTGAAGTTAAATTTTAACCATATGAACTTAATTTTTAACACAATGCTCTTTTACGTCCCTCAAGGAAATTTCATGCACTCAAATATAATCAATGTCTGAAATGCGGAAGTCATGTCTGTCAAGAACACAAGGAACTTACTGGAAAGTGAAGTATTATAGCTTAATCTTTAACATTTTCCTGTCACATCCAAGATGACTAGAGATCCTAATCAATTTTTTTACCTCAGAACTCTATTGAAAATCTATCCACATGATTTACAGAAGTTTGGTTTTCGTTTGTGTTTCTAGAGAAGATTCAATTCTTCACATAATATTTTATTTCACTTTTGAAATTATAAAATAAATTTAGAATGTTATATAGAGTTTCATATTTAACAGATAGTAAAACTAAAATAAATTCATGAGTCGAAGACCTTTTTTCAAACTCTATCAAACATTCGAGAAGTCATTATAATTAATATAACTGAGTAAAGTTAACAATATGAACTCTCAGAAACTCTGGATAAAATAAGGTAGAAGTCTACCTTACCTAATCTATATACAATACAATTTAAACATTTGACATATACCTCTGTTTCCTCCATCAGCCTGAAAGTGTCATTATGGTTTAGCAGTTAAAGGCCAAGATACAGATACTGATTCAACTCCTGACTTTGCCACTTCCTAGTTAAGTGGCCTTGAGTAATTTACTGAAATAACCTGGGCCTCGATTTCTTCATCTGTAATACAGGAATAGGACTGAATGTGTTAATGCTTGCAAAACGTTTAGTCTTTCAATGCAAGGCATTATAAAATAAGGGAAATTGCTCTGTTTTACTCACAAAGTGGGCTTTTCATGATTTAAAGGATTCCTTTCAGTGTGAGAAATATGTGGACACACACATTACTAAAAAAATTCATAGCTTAACATGAAACAGTCTGCATCCTGATGTGGCAAAAAAAAAAAAAAAAAAAAAAAGCCTGGGAATAGTATTATCAGTCCCCAACCCCACTTTGTGTTACCTGTGTATCTAGAAGATCATTAATAAAGTGTGATACTGGTTGAGAGTTTGGTTCATATTCATCAAATTTTACAATCATCAATTCTCTTTATCTCACTGACTCATAATTTGTGCTAAGTAATTTTTGATTGACTACATGAATAAATGAAGAGAAATATTTTGTTTTTTTAAAAAGTGAACATAAAAACAAAGTTGACTATATTTACCAATTGCCAGAGCAGAGAGAATTAGCAACTCATATGAATAGTTTTAATAACCTGTCTTTTGTTAAAGCTATTTTTGCTATTTTAACTTATTAAATAAAAGAAAATCATATTTCCACAATCATATGTTTTAAAACACCATTTTTTGCCATACTGATCAATTTTGGCACCTTTGACCACATATGAGTGAATATTATTCTGGCCCTAATTTTGTTTTATTGATCTGTTTGCTTATCATTATGCTTAAGAATTATTAACCATAAGTATAAACATCTTTATGCAAAGTATGTTCTCTCTTTTTATTTTTCTCCTCCAAAATCGTTTTAGGTGAATCAGATTATTTATCCAAAAAAAAAGGCTTTTAAATCTATAGAAGAGTTTAGGGATAAGTTCATAATATGAAGTCTATCTATCACTTCTTGGCCTTTTGGCTAAGTGTGGAGTCTTTCAACCAATGATCATGGTCAGAAAATAAAGGAACATTTATCTGAAGAATGCAAGTTATTTTAAATTATAAGGCCCGGAGAGAAAGCAAAATGATAAAGCAACCACGGGCTACTCCCCACTTTAAGCTATTTTTTCATCTCTTAAAACTGTTTAGTATTGCTACAAGTAGCTATAAACTAACCTGATAATGGGTACACCTGACAGTATAACCCATACCCTATAGCTTAACAATGTATAGCAAATCACTAATCAATGTTATTTCTGTAAACCAATGAGAATTGTTCACAAACAACTTTGTATCAGCCCCTTCCATGTCCCCCTCCTCCCCTGCCATCCCCCACCTTTTATTTATTTATTTATTTATTTGGTTTGTGATCGGGCGCCGTGGCTCACGCCTGTAATCCCAACACTTTGGGAGGCCAATGCCAGTGGATCAAGAGGTCAGGAAATTGAGACCATCCTGGCTAACATGGTGAAATCCCTTCTCTACTAAAAATACAAAATTAGTTGGGCATGGTGGTGTGGGCCTGTAGTCCCAGCTACTGGGGAGGCTAAGGCAGGAGAATCACTTGAACCCTGGAGGCGAAGGTTGCAGTGAGCCAAGATCGCACCACTGCACTCCACCCTGGGTGACAGAGTAAGACTCTGTCTAAAACAAAACAAAACAAAACATACAAACAAAAAAACAAAACATAACTGCTTGTAACAACAGCCAAAGGAAGCTCACACGCAAGACTATTTGGGATTGAGCATTCCCATCAGCTGTCCTCACTTTGGCTCAAGTAAATTCTGTATTTTGTGCCTCAGCCTTTTACTTTTAGATTGACAATGATATATTTTTCCACTTACTTAAGTTTTCTCTAATTTCTCTCAGCAATGTTGTGCAATTTCTAGTCCCCCCACAACTTACCTTTATTTTGTCAACTTTGTCATATTTTCTGTTTGTTGATGCTACTGTAAAAGGTATTTTAAATTATTCAATTTTCAATTTCTTATTTCTAGTATATGGTCTTTTGTGTATTGATATTGCATCCTGTCTCCTTGCTAAACTCACTTGGTAGTTTTAGAAGTTTTTAAATAAATTCCTCAGTATTTTCTATGTGCACAAACATCAACTGTGAATGAAGACAGATTTATTTCTACCAATCTAATCTACAGGACTTTTATTTCTTTCCCTTGCTTGAGTCTACCAATTAGTACTTTAAGTTCATTTTTGAATAGATACAGTTGAGAAATCAAACTAAAATCTGGTCTGTTAAATATTACTTACTTGCGTACTTGAGTTCTTAGTGTGCACTGCAACCTAACTTAGTAGGTGAGCAAATTGAAAACCTAGCTTAGGAATTTGATTCTCTAACAGTAGCTGAGTCTTAGCCAATCACAGCAGCAATGCTTCAACCACTCATAGGTGGCCAACTGTTCAAACTGTGTTCACATAAGGCAAATCCCAGCTGTACCAATCCTGCATTTCTGTACCTAACTTTTTTTTCTTTCTATAAATCTTCAATCATATGGCAGCAACAGCCTGGAATCTCTTTGAATCTGCTCTGATTCTGAGGGCTACCCAACTTACAAAATATTTCTTCTGGCTTAATTCAACTCTGATAATTTTAATTTGTCTAAAGCTTTTATTTTAATAAATCAAAAGTAGAAAAAACTTTGTTATACACTATCATAGAAGAAAAGTTTTAGAATTTCACCATTAAAGAAAATTTTGATATACCTTTCCTAGTTCGGAGGGTGTTTGTTTTTTAAATCTAATTTTTACTATTTAGGTCTATGATCCATCTGTTTTGAGCTAATTTTATGTTTGGTTAAGGTTACCATTCATTTAAGATTTTGTTGTTCTTTTGTATCACCATGAAGCATTTTTAAAGAATCAATTAAGCATGTATAGCAATTTCTCTATCTCATATTCCACTGTTCTGTATTTCTATGTATGTATCAATACTATACCACATTCATTAAGGTATATTTACAGTAAGGCTTAAAATCAGGCAGTGTAAGTCTCCCAACATTGTTTATCTATTTCAGAATTATTTGGACTTTACTAGGTCCTTTGCATGTCCATTTAGAATCCCTTGTTAATTTCTAAGAAAAATTGGTAGTCTTTCACAGCATTGATTGAAATTGCATTCAATCTGTAAATCGATTCACAAATAATGACATTTTCAAAAGTTCATTTAATAACAAAGTTCTCATTTCTTATAATCATCATATTCCACACAATGTACATAATAATACAATTATATATAAAGCAACCTATAAGCATTGGTATCAAAAAGTTATCATCTATCAAATGACAAAATGCCATTGCTAGAAACGCAGTCAGATGATGATTCAAGGGTTTGTTTGTTGTCCTTAGAAATCACGAGGACAACTGACACTACATACACACAGCTTTGAAAATTCACATCAAATGTTTTTTAAAAGCAACCAAAAGGGAAAGACATACCAAACTAAATAAAATAAAAGATTAGACCAGCAGAAGTCATGATTTTTTTAATTAAACAAAAAAGGAATTTAGAGATAAAACACAGTCCTTAAAAGGAATATTGCAGTTGTAATTCTCAGTGTAACAACATGGGAGAAGTGGGCAAAAGATATTTCATGTAAGTAGTGGGCTTTCTGGGCCACATACTTTCCATTAAACTTTCTCTTAGCTCAATAGTCTAAAAATCCTGACTCTAACTCATGATGTTTCAATATTGTTGAACATTTATTTAGTGGGAATGTGGATAAATAAATTGATTTTCAATAAATACAATTACTATGGCACTTTATAAATATTATAAAAGATTTATATATATATTGTTACATTTTTGTTTATTTTATACTGCCTGTCATTTTTCATTTATCCATTACTCATAAATGGAAAGCCTGAGTCAGAAGGTACTCATTAAGTTTAAAGGTAATATACACAGATGTAGTTCCAAGTCTTGTCCTGGGCTAGGTTTCAAATATTGCTTCTATTGTTTTTGTTTTAATTAGGTCCACATTAAGAAAATGTTTTCCACCAGGTGGGGTGTCTCAAGAGGATAATTTGAGGTCAGGAGTTCGAGACTAGCTTGACTAATGGCAAAATCCCATCTCTACTAAAATAAAAAAATTATCTAGGTGTGGTGGCGGGTGTCTGTAGTCTCAGCTACTCGGGAGGCTGAGGCAGGAGAATCCCTTGAACCCAGGATGCAGAGGTGGCAATGAGCCCAGATTGTGGCATTAAGCCGAGATTGCGCCACTGCACCCCAGCCTGGGTGACAGAGTGAGACTCTATCTCCAAAAAAAAAAAAAAAAAAAGTTCAATTTGACTTTGCAGCTTCCAACTAGGAAATATGTATGACAAGGTAAGAGACAGGAGTTAGCACAGGGGGTTAATGTTTTTAATGACATATTCTGTTTAGGTGAGATTTGGCATATATTACATTTTGTCATCTTTTAAAGGAGTAAAAAAAGATAATTGGTAACACATTCAATTATTCTAATTACATGATAGGGCTTCTTAATAGTTGATAACCCCTAAAGTTGTCTGGCTCACCTATTTCCTTATCTGGCTGACTCCAAAATTGCCTAGAGTTAAAACTCAGTAGTCCCTGCCTGTCTTTCCAGTTAGACAGGGCTCAACACCATATATCTCATTGAATGGACTCCAGGTCTTTCATCCCAAGTTTCTAAGGCCCCTTCTTAAAAAGCCCCTGACTGTTCAGTAAAAACTTTTCTTTAAAATGTCAAAGAGGCTAGAGGCAGGCATTTGTGGGTAGGAACATGACTTTCATTCTGAAGTTTAAGAGATTGGGAACAAGAGGTTATAAGCGCCTTTCTCGTTGCTCTATAATTCCTCACCTTCCAGAATTAACTGGCTACTTGATCAAGAACTGAGAGTCCTGTACCTGGTGCCACATAAAGGAGGTTCAGTAGCTCAAACAGGTGGCTTTGGAGTCTCTGTCTCTATTAAAGACTGGAAGGAAAAGTCTTTAACCTCATCATAGTTCTATAGGTATCAAACTGAAATTGTTGATAATGCTTAATAGGAGCCTTCTCTTGAAGGAGAGATCATTGTGGGTGATCCTCTGATAAAGCGTTATCAAAAAGGAATCTATGATATACATTTCTAATTTAGCTTAAAATAGTCTCTTTTATTGCCCTTTCATTGGTATTGCTATACAAGCTTTAATGTAATATAAGGCTGCCTTTAAATAGGCATGAACTTTTCACTGTTTCATATGTTTCTCATTATCACACTGTTTTTCTGTCCAAATTGATTTTAATATTAGGTAGAAATTGAGTTTGATATTGCTGAACATGGTATAAAAGCCTAGTCATACATCCTAGAATAGCAAAATTTTCACATATACACTTTCCTTTATAGATGCGAAGAATGATTAATTGTTCCTAAACACTCTTGAGCTCCCTATATGTGACTGCATTGAAACACCCAGTTTTTCTGTTCCTGGTTCTTCCTTTATCCATTCTTGTGGAGGAGTTTTTAAATACAGTTTATGTGCAGCCACACTTTATTGCATCTCCACCATTATGAGATTAAAAGGCCAATATCATTTTAAATGTCAAAACTGACAGGTTATTTGCAATATTTTTATAGTTCTGCATGGGAAAAAATTAACTTGTTGCATCTGTTCACATTGGAAAAGAAATCTGTCTTTGGAAAACATAGTTGTGAAAGACTTTCCTAGAATGAGGATTTGTAGTTCTGGTTTTTGGAGTACTGCCTATAGTTTCAATAATATTATGAGAGCTAGAACATAAGTGTTAGTAACTGAAAGGTATAAATTTTGTGCCTGATATAATGATAGGGTTATAAAATGCTTAAATTGTCTTTTATCCTACTGTCAATTTTATTGTATCTGTTTGTCCCATAAACACTATGTTTTAGCCTTGATTTTATAGAAAGTAAAACATGAGGTAATTATTGCATGCTAAATTTTTATTGGTGTCATGAAAATCAGACAAAAGCATGAGTGTGGAAAAAGAAGGACAGAAAATAAAAGGTGGTGTTTTATTAAGCTGAGCATAGTTTCAAAGAAGACAAATATGATTGCTCTGTCATGTGATATGTCCATGAATTTACTCAGAACCACAGAGAGCAGATCAGTTCCTTGAGGGAAGAAAAGCAAGCCGTATCTCTGTAGTACCCTACCATCTCCTGTCTCTTATTAACAAAATCTTTGTAGAAAAATAATTCACCTGAACTGGGCCACTAGGGATGCAGAAGTTCCAAGCTGGGCCCGAGTTTAGCCCAGTTGGACTGGATGCTGAAGTTGCCACAGCTCATGCTTAGGAGGGCACAATAGTGGTCTTGTCTAAGACCCATCCCTGGTTCCATGACTACTCTGAGACAGCTTTTTCGTGTTCAGAGATGAGTCAATCACTGTAGCCAAGGCTTTTTCCTTGCCTCCAGAGAGGCAAGGAAAATGAATGAGACCCAAGTTACTCTGAGTGGTATGTTCATTGAATCTTTATTAGTTTACCCTTTGTTAGTTCAACCAGAGAAGTAGTAAGTTGCATGTACTCGAAGGTAAGTGCAATTAAATAGCACTTACGCCTTCATATGGTACACAGAGTTGTTACTAGAAAAAGAAGTCCTCACTTCTTTCTCAGAAAGGGAGGAACAAGTTCAGTTCTTCAAAGTGGTTGTCAATTTCAATCTCCTCAAAAGATATACAAAGTGTTGGCAAACAAGATATAGTCCTTATTGCTGCAGGTGGTCCCAGAACCAAAACTGATATTTATCATTGTCTTCCTGTATCAGTCATTCTAGATTTAACTCACCTTTGGCCAGCACTTTGGCTGGTTCTCACTTGTTCGTTAGAGGGAATGATGAAGACTTCATCCTCTTGGTGAGTTAGACTTAAAGTATCTTGCCCTTGATAGGCTCTGATTGACGACATACTGCATTTATGGTTATCTGCTTTCTTTTCCTGCTGGTCCAGTGGCTGAAGGAACTTACATTGGCAAGGTGATAGACCAAAATTTTTGGTAAGTGCCCCTTGTGAAATTTGTTTGCTCTATGAACAAGAGTTTTGGATCCTAGTGACTCTTAAGTGTGTGGTGACAGAAACACACACTTAAGTGTGTGGTCAGTGAAAGAGATGTTGGTAAGGACTATCCTAGTTCCACCACCCAGGTCTTAAACTTTTAATTGTTTTTGTCACAAGTCTGTTAACTCTCCTGCTGTCTGTTATAATTCACAAGAACCTTGACTATCTTGATATTCTACAAACATCATGTTGACCCACTATGTTAAGGATAGATCCTGCTAATTCAACCAGGGAAGGAGTAAGCTGCAAGTACTCCATGTACTTACTCTTACCTAGTAAGAAAGACACAGTCAAACCAGAGGGTAAGAGATAAGCCTTTCAACTATTTGTTGATCTGCCACACTTGTGATGTTTATGTGGGTCTAGTGGATCATCCCCAGCTAATTCTCCTAATTCATGATTTTTTTTTTTGTACTTTGAACCTCCAGCCACTAAGATAAGAAGATGTAACATTTAGTGGATCTCCTGGATTTTGGAGGGTTTATGGATACTGCTCTGATGCTTTACACAGTGGTTTAGAAGGTTGCTAGTTTAAAGCAGAGCAGAGAGCAAGAGAGGACTCTGCATTAACTTGCAGCCTACCAACGGGGCATATAATCTGGCAGGTCTGATGATGCTGGGTGTACCGCAGGCAGCTTATAACACTTGGTGAAATCATGAAAGGTTCCCTACAACCAGTTGGTAGAGGTTAAAAAACTGAGGCCTTGTTAACAGTTTGGTGTGCTGTGACGCTGCTATGGAAAATAAACTGTTATCTCTTAACAGTGACTCCCCTCTCCTCTTAAACTGACCCTAAAGGGCATTGGTGATAGGATACACATCCAGCAGGCAGAGCTGTAAGTGATGCACTTAACCATCCAATATGTGTGGAAAAGAAGGTGGCCTAAGGTATGGAAATACTCTAATTAATTTCTGCAGTGTGGTTGAAGATTCAACCATAGGTCAGGGTCCTGAAAGAAATAATCTAAACATCAGGGCTAGGGAGTTCCGTGAAAAATGAATATGGCTTTATGCAGACTCCTTAATAATGGCTGAATTGGAGACTATGGAAACAGCACCAAGGTGTTTGATTTGCAGAAAGAAATAATATTTATTCTATTTCCCATGGAAAAGAGGAAGCCATAGAGGTGGGTGGCTCCTTTCACTGGTTTAGGCAGCCAGAGTCACCGCTGAGAAAGAAAGAACTTTCTAAGAAAATTCTAAGCAATTCTAAATATCTATGTTTTTTAGAATATAGATTTGGGGATTCTCTCTTCTCCATCTACACTTCTTTTTTCCAAACCAGTCACCCACATCCACAACTTAAATGCCATCTGTACACCAAAGACCTATATTCCATATTTAGATCACTGAAGAGGAGGCAAGTCTGCTTAGAAGATAAAGATGGAGCAGTCAAGGATAAAGAAAGACTGTGAGGAAAGAGAGCAAACTCAAAAGCTAGTCAAGAGATGAGAATATTTTCAAAAGGAAGGGGAATTAAAATTGTATTGAATGCTGTTGCTGAGTCAAATAAAATTAGAATTCAGAAAAAGCTTTTTTGGAATTTAATAACTTGAAGATGTTACAAGATATTGCTAATATCAAAGAAATGCATTGGAGTTATGAGGGAAAAATGTAGACAAAGATTAGCTGAAGAGTGAATAAGACCTGTGAAGGTGAAAACATTCTAAATCTGCTAAGAATCTCCAAAATAATTATAAATTTTATGAAAAATATGTATTATATTTAACACCTTGATATCAGGCGTAATTTTGTCATATCTTAAATAATAAATGGTAATCTTCAGTTTTGCTTTACCAAAATGGCTTAGCCTTCCAGTCCTTTCACCCCAACATTTGACCTAAATATACCAAATGCACATTAACCCATTGCTATTTTTCTATTCTAAAAACCTCTTCAGCCTCCTATCCTGTCATTGTGAATCTTCTGACTAATCAAAAAAATAATAATTAGTATTTATTGAGACATTGTGTCTATTTTACCTGTACTGTTTCATTATATTCTCATAGCAATCTAATGGCCAATAAATAAATTATTTTTATTATCATTTTATATATTAATAATCTGAAACTCAAAGTCACAAAATGTGTAAGTAGGAGAAGTGTGTTTCAAACCCATTTTTTTTCTGACTCAGTATCTGTTTTTTGGACCCCGGCTGTCTATTAAATCTTCACTAATCATTTCAACTACCTTGCCATTCAAATTCCTCATACCTTAGAGCATCTCATGAATTAGCATTTCAAGATGTCATGACCATGAAGTATCCTCCATGTCACTGCTATCTTCCTTGCTTAGCCATCAACCTTGCCTTACGCTTCACTAGAATCATCTAGACCATAAAGCATAAAATTCAAAGGAATTCTATTGGCCAATTGCACTGTAATTTTCTACGTAAAAACTCAACTATCTGCTTCCTTGTCCTCAGTTTCAAAGGATAGATGAACCTTTTATTTTCTTTGCAGACTTATATTCATGGTCTCTGCAATGGGTTCTTTCCTCTCCTGTCTTAGCACTGAAATGTTTCTTTAGGTTTAGGACATTCTCTCTTCTACAATTTTAGTTCTCTTGCCAGCCACTCTTCTCTCTCTACATATAAAAATACTTTCCACAGTAAGTAAAACATAACAGCAACAAAATTCTCAAACCTGTACACTCCTGCAACTACCGCACTATATATTTATTCATGTTTGTCTCTATATTCTGCCTCGTTTTGTTCAAATTTTCCTCACCCAAGATCTTCAATCGTGTGCAGTTATCTTTCTCTCTTGGACAGCTTTAACCAATGATGTCAGTGGTCAAATGTAATGGAAACTTTATGTTTCTTACTTTATTAGATGTTATATCAGGTATTATTAAGCATTTTCACCTTCTCTAAACTCTTTACTGAAATTTTGTCATGGTTCACCTTATATCACTAGAAAACATTCCTTCCTGTATATTTTATGGGTTCCAAAGTTTGGTTCAAACTTCAGCATTGAATTAAACAGAAAACTCTTAGCTATTACCAATTGTGTTATTCTCAACATATAATAGACATCCAATAAATGTTTGTTATCCAAGGAATATATAATTACGTTCTTTGTCATCTCTTCCTTAGGCTTACTTCACTCTTTCCTTATATCTTATTCATTTTGTCTGCTTTTTATATCAATTATAGACCCCACATTATATGTTCTTCTACTCATTTTTATAGGTCTCTTTTCACTCTACATATATGAATATCTATGAGAGTTGGAACTTTTTTTCTGTTTTGGTCTTTGCTATGTACTAGAAAAGAGAGAGAGAGAGAGAGAGA
>CAUYLG010015265.1:0-64208 GCA_963573385.1 Cacajao melanocephalus
GTGTCTTCCAGTAACCTCCTAGTCTTCCAGAAAGTCCATGTCTTCCAGAAAATCCGTGTCTTCCAGTAACCTCCTAGTCTTCCAGAAAGTCCATGTCTTCCAGGAAATCCGTGTCTTCCAGTAACCTCCTAGTCTTCCAGAAAATCCACGTCTTCCAAACAATCCAGGTCTTCCGGATAATTCGGGTCTTCCTGAAAATCTACGTCTTCCAAAAAAGCCATGTCTTCCAGAAAATCCATGTCTTCCAGAAAATCCGTGTCTTCCAAAAGCATCCAGGTCTTCCAGACTGTCCATGTCTTCCACAAAATCCTTGTCTTCCCTCAAATCCATGGCTTCCGAAAAATCCAGGTCTTCCAGGAAATCTGTGTCTTCCAGCAAATCCACGTCTTCCAACAAAGCCACGTCTTCCAGCCTACTTATGTCTTCCAACAAAAGTACGTCTTCCAACAAAGGTACGTCTTCCAACAAAGGTATGTCTTCCAACAAAGGTACGTCTTCCAGAAAATCTATGTCTTCCAACAAAGCCATGTCTTCCAGAAAATCCACGTCTTCCTGAAAATATATGTCTTCCAACTAAGCTGCGTCTTCCAACAAATCCATGTCTTCCAGCATCTCCAGGGCTTCCAGAATCTGCTCGTCTTCCAACATCTCCACGTCTTCCAGCATTTATGTGTCTTCCAGCATCTTCACGTCTTCCAACATCTTCAGGTCTTCCAACACCTACCCAGTCTTCCATCAATGGCTCAAGATTCATGTCTTCCAACGTCTCCGGTGTGCTGATCTTCTAACATTCAGGTCTGTAGTATCCAGGTATTCTAACATGTTCTATAGTCCAAGTCTTCCAACCTTTCCCCAGGTCCAGGGTTTTTCAAATCTAGTCTTCCCCATGTTAAAATCACTCTACAGAAAAATCTTCCAACTCAACTATTTCTGCTTCTAGTTGAATTAGCTTCAAAAACATTTAATGGGACATTCCTCCTTATAGACCAGATCTTATGAAACAACTGTACTGCAGTTTGTGTTTTTTACTATTAGGAAATGAGTATTTAATCTCTACAACTTTTAAAGATAGTGTCCATAATAAAGCTTCTGCAGAATAACCGGATAGGACTGCTGCAATAAATTTTACTACTTCACTAGTGCTTACAGTTTTTATATGTTTAGGTCTAAGTGAAATTTTTATTTAATAAGAAAAATTCCTGCTTAAGACTGGTTTTTTAGGTAAAGTTAACATGTAGTGTATTATTTGTCCATTTTAAATGATATTAATTTTTATCATTGGTCTTATGTGATTAAAGAGTAGTATAATAATAATAATAATAACAGTAACACTTAACATAGCCTTTGCTATGTCCAGGCACTGTTCTAAGATCCTTACATGCATTCACTCATTTAGTCTTCACAACAACCCATTGAAGCTAGATGCTATCATTATCCTTATATTTTACAGATGAGGAAACTGACACACAGAGGTGAAGTAAATTGTCCACAGGACACAACTACGAAATAATAGAGCCAGGATTTAAACCTGGCTAGCCTGTTGCCAGAGTCCATGATTGTAACCACTATGCTATAATATCTGCTGTTTAAAATCATGATAGAATGATGTGATCCAAAGGTTAATTGCTTCCATATTATGTGTAGAATGGTATACAATCCCATATACAAATGGTCTTTTGTGATCCTGTCACTACCAGAATCTATCTGTATTCACAGCTTTTATTCCCCAACCAGCTACTACCATTCCCTTGGTCATGTATATGGAAATAGGTGCAAACACTTTCTGATACCATTTTCAGTTTTGGCTGGAAGAATATAAGGGAGCCCTGAGTTCAATTACCCTTTGCTTCAGAATCATATTCTTAGCTCCATGCTTTGAGTCCTGGTGCTTGGAATTTAACTCTTCAATCTATCTGAATCCCTTATTAGTGACTATTTTCCAGATTGCACCTTACTATGTGGATCACTTACCATTAGTTTATTTCTAACTTCCAGCATCTACCTGCTTCAAATATCACAACTTCCTGGGTTCCTGACCACTTCCTTGTGTCCGACTGATGGTAGCTACAACTCCTTAAATCCCAACATGCTGATCTAGAGAACCAATTACTTGGTTCTCTAAGTCTCAGCTCCCACCAGGTGGTTTCAACAATGTTGCTACTCATGACTTTGGCTGGCATGAAAAGCAAGAAAACCACATAATGAAATTTTTAATTAGGCAGGGAATCTCTAAAGATTTAGAATCATCTATATGATAATAAAAAGGAACAATAACAATAATATCAATTAAAATAGAAATACCTTCTGAATGTCTAATGATTTATAGTTTACTAAAAGTGCTATCACTTCATTCATTAATTCATTCAACAAATATTTATTGAGTGCTAACGGTATGCCAGGCATATTTTGATAAAGATTAAAATCAACTGGGAGAAACAAACAATATATAGATAATTAAAAAGTTACTTATCAATTGTAACGCCATGAAGAACAAGTACATATGGGATGCTATGAGAGTCTGGAAAATCAAGGAAAGCATTCCTGAGGAAGTCACATTTGTTGTGACTGAAGAATCTATTTTCTCATTGGGGTCTCACAATATAGCCTTGTGACTTAGATAAAAGAGCGTGTTTATATGTCAGTTTTACTAATCTGAGTGCTAACAATAGCCATGGGATCCAGGTGTTTTGACCTCTTTTTTTTTCCCTGCTGTTTTTTTGCCTTAAAAAATATATAAAGTATTATTTGAAAATATATATCAAGGGATATAAAAATGGTTTAGTATATTCCACTTCAAGGAATCTGTCCAAGGAAATTATCTAAAATGTGGATAATTCATGCACAAAGATACTCCTCATATCATTATTTGGCATAGTGAAAAACAGAAAAACCTTAGTCTGACATTAAAGGAATGATTAAATAAATGCACCATGTACCTATGGTAGAATATTCTTCCATTAAAATACTATGGCATATTCATTCTATTATATAAGTGAAAAATCAGCATACAAAGTTACACAAAGTGTGATGGCAACTATTTTAAAATATATAATCAATGACAAATGACTAGGACTAAATGTATTGGAGACTGTAAACTATCACTGGATGGGTAGGATTATGTATGATTTTATTTTCTTTTAAGTTCTTACAATGTACAGGCATTTTCTATTCAAGAAAAATGTTTAAACAGTTGTACACAAAACTATTATTTGTTCATCTTTTTCTTCTTGTACATGGAATCAAGTTTTGCTGTTGAAAACACTTCAAAATATAAGTTAGCAAGGTGAAAGAAATAAATTCTCAAATAATTTTAATATCCAGAGATAATCACTGTAAAGATTTTTGTGTATGTTCTTCTGGGCACTTTTACTAGTATATTTTTCTTGTACAAAATGTAATCATACTGCAATTTAACCTATTTCTTTCTTACACTTAATAAATTGTAAGCAACTTTCTATGTCAGTTACTGTGCAGCTATGTAATAATTTTAATAAGTAATTTATTTACTCCATCTCCTACTGATCAGCATTAAGTTCCTTCCAATTTTTTTGTATTATAAAAACTTCTGTGATCAGCAACATACTTTATGTAAGGTGTGAAGAACACAAACTGTGTAATTCTGCGTGGTGTTCCTATACATATTTGTGTGCAGATGTGTTTGAATATTACTTAGGATAAATTTCTTTTTTTTTTTTTTATTATACTTTAAGTTCCGGGATACATGTGCAGGACATGCAGGTTTGTTACAGAGGTATACACGTGCCGTCTTGGTTTGCTGCATCCATCACCCCATCATCTACATTAGGTATTTCTGCTAATGCTATCTCTCCCCTAACCCCCACCCCTGACAGGCCCCAGTGTGTGATGTTCCTCTCCCTGTATCCATGTGTTCTCATTGTTCAACTCCTACTTATGAGTGAGAACATGTGGTGTTTGGTTTCTGTTCTTGTGTTAGTTTGCTAAGAATGATGGTTTCCAGGTTCATCCATGGTCCTGCAAAGGACATGAACTCATCCTTTTTTATGGCTGTGTAATATTCCAATGTGTATATATGCCATATTTTCTTTATACTTAGGATAAATTTCTTAAAGGAGAGTTGCTGAGCCAAACAAGACCATGTACATCATAATGTTTATCATGGCCAAAGGATTATAAGCAATCAGATGTCTAACAGTTGGGGTGGTTGAAATATTATATTGTAACAATCTAATGGAATACTGTCCAGTCATTTAAATTTATACCATAGAAGAATATTTGCTGAAATGGGAATATGTTCATAAGGTATCATCAGTGAGAGAAATAGGTCATAGGAAAATATGTTTAATATTCATGTTTTGTAGAGGGAAAATTAAATGCCTTCAGGAAAATAGCTAGAATATATACACTGAAATGTTAGTTGTAAAAGTCCCAAAAAGGAAATGGATAAATCATGGTATATTTCACATAAAATATTATATAGTTATGATATGAGTGTTCTACAGCTACATATAACAATATGGGTAGATTTTACTTCAAGAATATTAAGATATCAAGGCTCAAAAGACTACATATAATAGGATATCCTTTTTATATTATTCAAAAACAAGTAAAATTAAGCACTGTATTATTTAGGGCTACATACGCATAACATACAAATAATTTATTAAAAAGCAAACAAATTTTAAAAATTGAAGATAATGGTCATTGAGATTGAGGAAAGAAAGTCAGATATGGGAGGATTATGTAAATGAATTCACATTATGGTCAATATTCTAGTACTCAAGTGTGTTGTGTAGTGGTTGGTGTGCTTATGTAATTAAAATCCTATTATTGATTATATAATAATTGTATGATTATCATTAACATTAAATAAAAAGACAAGTTAATGGGTAAAAATAAAAGAGGGCCATGCATGAATCAATGAGACCATGTGCACAATCTAAGGATTATTAATCCCATTCTTTACATTTGTCTTTCATTATTTTTTAAAGTAATTTATCTGTGGGTAGTTAAGACTACGTGGGATTTTCATTCTCTTTTGGTTCTTTGTTCTTGAAATTTTCTATTCTGAACATGTGTTATTTTCCAAATTAAAATATATTTAAACTTTATGTTAATGTGTAATTAATGATATAGGGAAAGGCAATATTATATTTATTGAAAAACAAGCTCAAGATTACATAGCATATGATCCAAAATATGATTAAAATACGTAACGTGGAGTGAAAAGTGTTGATATGTTAACAGTAATTGATTCTGTATAGTCAGATTTCAAATCACTTTTTTCTGTTTCCATATATATACATACATATGTATATATAAATATATACACATTATTATATATTATATATAGATTATTATATATTATATCTGTATGTATGCATATGTATACATATGTATATGTGCATGTGTTTTATAGGGTGGGCTTATTTTATATATATGTAGGCTTCTGTGCTCCCAAAATTTATAGGGTGGGCTTATCTTATATATATATATATATATATATATATGTATATATATATATGTAAGTGTGTGTGTGTGTATGTGTGTGTGTGTGTATTTTATAGGGTGGGCTTATTTTTTTATAAAAGTAATATATGTTTATTGTAAAAAGTAAAAAAAAAAAGCAGTAGTATATAAAGTAAAAAGTGAAAATACACTTCTAATCCTATCTCCCAAAGATAGCCATGACTCTTTGTTTTGTATCTTTCTCATACTTCTTTTATTTACTTGAATGTATTCGCATGTGTTTTAGAAAATAAAATCATCCTATGCATTTATTCTACAACTTGCTTTTTTCCAGCTCAGTAGAAAGTCATTTTATAAAACAGCTACAGGAAATTCCATAGTAGGGTATACTGTATTATTTATTCAATTCTTTCCGCATTAGATCTTTAGGTTGTTAACAGTTTGTTGCTATTATAGATAATGCTATATAAAGCATCTTTTCAGGTTTTTTGCAGTTTTACAAGGATTTTAAAAAGCTAGTACCTGAGAAATATAATTTCTGCATCAACATGTTTGAGCTAAATCGCCCTCCTGGTATGCTGAATGCTATTAGTTTTTACTTTCGTCAATATTTTGGATAGAAAATCTAATCTCATTCCTTTAAATAATTCTTCTCTAATAATTTGTAAAGTTAAGCAACTTTTCATACATTTTTAAGCTATTTTTATTTCTTCTGTAAAAAATTGCTTGTTTGTATTTTTGCCCGTTCTTTTGTTGTGTCATTTGTCTTTTTTCTTTACTAATTTGTAGATATCTGGATATTAGAGTTGGTATCTTTTTGTCTGGCGTATATTGCAAATGTTTATCATTTGTCTTTTAAATTTATTTATGGCACTATTTACCATAAAGAAGATTTAATTACATAAATAGACAAACATTTTAATCTTTCTTTTATAGTTTCTTGTTTTTGTTTCATACTTAGGTAGGCTTATGCACTCCCAAGATTATAAAAATATTCTCCTATGTATTCTTCTAATTAAAAAATATGTTTTTTGAGATATGTTCTCTCTGTGTTGCTCACGCTGGTCTTGAACTCTTGGGCCAAAGAGATCTTACTGCCTTAGCCTCCTGAGTAGCTGGGACTACAGGTGTGGGCCAGTGTGCCCGGTTCTTCCAATATTTTGTAGATTCTTATTGCTTAGTACTCTAACCTATCTAGAATTGGCTTTTAAATTTTTTTTATTTTTATTTATTATTTATTTATTTTTATTTATTTATTTATTTATTTGAAAGAAAGAAAAAGAGAGGAAAGAAAGTGAGAGTGAAAGAAAGAAAAAAAAAGAATGTAAGAGAGAAAGAAAGAGGAAGAGAAAGGGGAGAGAGAACGAGATTCTTGTTCTATTGCCCAGGCTAGAATGCAGTCTAACAATGGGTATTAAAAACCTCTTTTATGCCAATAATTGTACTCAACAAGTGCTTTTTCATACTTCATGTTTTGTGCTTCATCTTCCCTAAACCAGACTTCTAACATTCTTCTTCTCAGATCTTTCCACTGTTTACTTGGAAACCCACACTTTAACAACAGGCTCCCTTACCCCCTCACTTCCTCACTGGATGTTCCCTTTACCTCCTCACTTTACTGACAAATGGCTCTCTGAACATAGGAACAAGCAAATATTTCATGACAAAGATGCCAAAGCAATCACAACAAAAGCCAAAATGTAGAAATGGGATCTAATTAAACTAAAGAGCTTTTCCACAGCAAATAATCATCATCATCAACAAAGTAAACAAAGAACCCAGAGAATGGGAGAAAATATTTGTGAACTATGCATTTGACAAAGGTCTAATATCCAGAATCTTAAGGAACTTAAATCTACAAGAAAAAACAATGCCATTAAAAAGTAGGCAAAAGACATGAACGACAGTTTTCAAAAGAATACATACATACAGCCAATAACCATATAAAAAAAAAAGCTCAATATCACTGATCATTAGAGAAATGCATATCAAACCATAATGAGATACCATGTCACATAGTCAGAATGGCTATTATTAAAAAGTCAAAAAGTAGCAGGTGCTGGCAAGGGTGCAAAGCAAAGGAAATGCTTATACACAGCTGGTGGGAGTGTAAATTAGTTCAACCATTGTGGAAGCAGTGTGAAGATTCCTCAAAGAACTAAAAAACAGAATTACCATTCTACCCAGCAATCCTATTGGTGGGTATACACCCAAAAGAATATAAATCATTTTACCACAAAGATACATACGCACATTTTTTTTTGTTTATTGCAGCACTGTTCACAATAGCAAAGATATGGAATCAACCTAAATGCCATTGATGATGCACTGGATAAAGAAAGTGTGGCACATATGTACCATGGAATACTATGTAGCCATTAAAAAGAATGATATTACATTCTTTACAGGAACATGGATGGAGCTGGAGGCCATTATCCCTAGCAAACTAACGCAGGAACAGAAAACCAAGTACTGTATGCTCTTACTTATAAGTGGGAGCTAAAATGAGAACACATGTACACACAGAGGGGCACAACAGAGACTGGGGCCTAGTGTCCATGTGTTCTCATCTTCACCCCAGAGGGTAGAGGATCAGAGGAGGAAGAGAAGCAGAAAAAGTAACTATTGGGTACTCACTTAGCATCTGGGTGATGAAATAATCTGTACAACAAACCCCCATGATGTGAGTTTACCTCTATAACGAACTTGGCATGTGTACCCCTGAACCTAAAATAAAAGTTTAAAAACAACAAGATAATAAAATTAAAATCACAAGGGAAAAGATTTCATAATTTTGGAGATAAGGAGGATTTTTTTAAATACTTTTTAGTAAAATATACTAAATAGCAACTTTAGTTATAAATGAAGCTTCAAAACTTAAGGAACCTAGAATCTCTTAGGTTTGCTTTTTTTTGTTTGTTTTTGAAACACAGACAACACCTAAACGAAATTATTCTATTTTGCTTGTGATTCCTTTTTTTGTCCTTGCTTTAAAAGTTGTGTGATTTTTGATACTATAGATTCTTTTACAGAAATAAATACTGAATAAAATATGGTTGGAAATATTATTTTAATTATTTATACCTTATTCTAAAAGAAAAAAGATTCATAGTATAACATTTCGAGTCCTTGGTATCATTTTGGAAACTGAATTGTTTCTTTCTAATATCAGCAACAGAGATATAATTTAGAAGTCATTTGTGTAAAACATGATTGTCAAATTCTTAAAAATAAGAAATTTGAGGAGATGAGAGTATGGGGAAAAGAATTGATGATTATGGCTGAATCTTTGTCATTTCTACTGTCACAGAAAATAATTAAGAAGTAACAGTAAAATATAAAAAAAGGAATGGTAAGAGAAATGAAAGGACTGCCTAAATGTTACAAAATAATACAGAAGTAAAGTAGTAGGAAAAAAGCCATATTGCAATGAAAGAAGTGAACACATCTGTCTTCTTCATTTTTACCTACAAGGAATAATTGAATGTGAATGGTTCTTGGCCAGAGAGAAGTTGAGTCAACTTCACATTACTTATTCTAGCATTCAAGACCATTCATAATCTGAAATTCAACAACCAATACTGATCTTCTAAAGTCCTTCTAACTAATGTTTGTCAATGTCCCCAGTACAAACTTTGAGACCTCTATTCTATGATTGATTCTTCGCTCCACTCCTCCTTATTTGAATTCTACCAAGGGCCCATCTTAAGTCTCACCTAATTCATGTTGTCTCCCCTCAGTCCTTTAGTGATCAATGTGCCACTGCTTTGGCTTTTAATCTGAACCTCTTTTAAGTTATTTGCTTCTATTCTTTTGTCTTCCCAATGAGATTATTTCCCATTGAGCATTTCCAGGGCAAGATCCCTGCTTCTATTTGCTGCTTAATTCATTGAGCACTCTCAAGCTTCAATACATTATCAAAAATGAATACTTTGGAATAAGTTATCCCTAAGGTACTCATCGGAGCTAAAGTGCACTGGATCTTGAATGTTCCATGGTGCTACATATGTAATAAATCCTATAAAAACATTTTACTACATCTCATAGGAAAAATTAAAGCATGCTTGGTTAACCTGGTTACAGTGAATTCTTGATAGTTTATAATCAAAGAAAGAGTCATGTTTTTCCCAATGTCTGTGCATACAGTTCCTGTAATAAAAGGACCTGGTATGTTGAATGCATACAAATGTTGTTTTGCTGTTAATATTTTTATGATAAAATTATAACACCCTTATTTTATCAGTGCAGTCTTTTCAGATGTAAATATGCTTTTCATTTCATTGATTTGATAATTCTGTTGGTGCTCTGTGGTAGCCAGTATATATAGCAGTGAAAGCCAACCAAGGGCCCTGTGGTTCAGTCCAGACCTTACCACATATTAGCAGTATGAACTCAACCATGGCTCTTAATTTTACTGAGTTCATTTCTTTATTTGTTAAATGGATAATAATGCTACCTTCTTCACTGGGTTGCTGACAGAATTGAGATAATCCCTGTAAAGTATGAAGCATAGTGCCTGACACATGGAAGTGCTAGGTATAGTGATTAGTCACTGTAATAAGGTATTTGTCAGATTTAACAATGCCATAAGAGCAAAATCTCTTCAGTTTTTACATGTTAATTTTATAGGTGCTATTTCTGTTAACTTTCAAAACCATTTGCACCTACTATTTTATGTGATATTTTGATCATAAAATGGTAGGTTCTTTTCATAGTTATGTAGAACTGAATTGGCTAACTTCTCAGTGTTCTACTACTTGTAATTTTATAGTGACAAAGTGGGTTCAAATTGGAACTAACTATCGCTTATGTGGCTTTCTTTTATTATATGATGCAAGATGCTTGTATCACAAAATGAATTCAGAATGCCTCTGTCTAAATCTTCAGGAGTCAAATCAGAGTTAACTATCACATAGAGAAAAGTCATAAAACTAAAACTGATACATAGTTTCCAAGGGATACTTGTAAAATAAATTTTTGTAAATGATAAGGTATCCTATGCACCATTTTACTATCTATGCCTATTCCAGATTTCACTTAAGAAACATTATAAATTTATAGCCTAACCACATTGTACCCTAAACATTAAAGGCAAACCATATTGTAGGGATTTCATTTTAACCACAGAGAAATTGTGACAAGCGCAAAACCGCAGAACCAAGTAACTGGTAGATCCGGGAATAGAATTGAGAAGGCTCTGATTCCTCCTCACATACTGTGACCACAGAGTTCTGCTCCTTCTGAACATAATGACAGCTCATCCAATGCTGCTAGACCACCAGTATATGATACATTAGGAGCAAACCATATGCCAGCACTCTCCAAAGGCTCACAGGCTTTAGTTTCTAAAGGCCTACTTTGAAACCAGAGAAGTAGGAGGAACCATTGCAAGCACCTCGTGATTATTGACTGATACTTGTGTTTAGGGTACTTAGTTGCTATGACAAAGTTTGCTTCTCTGCTAGGTTATAAAAAAGTAGTAATTTGTAACCATAGAAATGGTTTTACCAGTTTTTAGTAACATTTTTGTAATTACTAATACAGCTAGCTAAAGAGTTTCCTTGGAGGATGAATGGCATCATACATAAAAGGAGTAGAAAAATTTTACATTTCCTTTAAGAATTGACCCCACTATCCCATTTTAGTTTTAAATGTTTTCTTTTCTTTTTTTTTTTTTTGTCTTTAGTGATTTACAGAGCACTGAAATGGTTGTTTTAAATATTTTGTCTTGCAATATTGTTGCTGTTTGGAGAATGAATTTGCCAACCTCTTCACTCTGTCATGCTAGAAGTAGACTTATTTTTGTTACTATTTTGGATAAAATTTGCTTAGATAAAAATTGCTTGTATTTCTGTACATTTTACCATTTTATTATATATAGACCTTTTAAACTGGGATTATTTTCATTCTTTCTGAAACATACATTTTAGAAGTTTCTTTAGCAAAAGTCTTTTGATTTTTATTTATCTAAAGATGTCTTCATTTTAACCTTACTGTTGAAGAATAGCTTTGTCTAGGAAAGCAGTTATTTTCTCTTAGCCCCTTGAGGGTTCTATAGCCTCTAAGCTTCACAACCACTTTATGAAGTAAGTACTATTATTATTCTCATCTCATAGATGAGGAAACAGGCACACAGGTATACTACATCCATTCTGCTCAGTAATGATAGTCTAACAGTAATGATTAGTCTTACTAAACGATCAAGAAAAAATACCTCTCTGCTTTAATTCCTATAGCTTTATAGTAACTTTAATATTTAGTACTGTTAATCATCTGTATTACATGCCTATGGCTTCTATTGTTACTATTAAATAATTTTTTTTAAATCTGGTGGCTATAGAGTACTTATGTGTCAGTCATTGCATTGAGCACTTACTTTTATGACTTCATTTAATCCTGCCAACAACCTTATGGGTAATAGGCTGTTACTATTCTCATTTTTCTGTTAGGAAATCAGAGGCACAGAACAGTTAAGACTATTCTCATTTTTCTGATAGGAAATCAGAGGCACAGAACAGTTAAGGACACATAGTATGTAAGGATGACAGGATTCATCCCAGGAGCTCTGAATCCAGAGCCTATACTTGTAAACCAGTATGACAGCCAAGTAAACACTTTAAAAGAAGGATAAAAGATGATTAATAGTACTAAATATTAAAATTACTCTAACGCTATAGGAATTAAAGCAAAGAGGTATTTTTTTCTTGATAGATTAGTAAGACTAATCATTACTGTTAGACTATCATTACTGAGCTGTACCAATGTGGTATACCTGTGTGCCTGTTTCCTCATCTATGAGATGAGAATGGTAATAGTACTTACTTCATATAGTGGTTGTGAAGACTGAGAGAGAGAGAGAGTGTGTGTGTGTATGTGTGTAATATCTTATAAAGTGAAAACGTATTTGTCATCAGCAGTAGTAGAATAAAACAGAAAATCACATAAACAGACCCTACTATATATATCAGATTACACATGATTAGGAGAAGGATGGACTATCACCTATGTACTGGCATAGGTGGGTGATTATACAGAAAACAGAAATTTTAATATAGCTTGTTTTTTTAAATCTATGGCCTAACAGTAAAAGTATACTGGATTTAGAGGTTAACTATTTTCCAAATCTATGATATAATTAGAGGAAATTTTTGATTAATAGTTAAATAAATATATGTAGAGGAGACTGTTGTAAGCATTTCATCAAAAGAGAAACCATAAATAAAAAGATTGAAAAATCTGACCACATAAAAATTTAAAATTTATTTGGTGAAAACAATTAGGAACACTGTCTAAATAACTAATGGCACAGTGTACTAGGTTAGAAAAACCATTTGCAACATATATAACAGAAGGTACTATTCTTATGAAATAATAAAGAAAACAGCTATTACAATAGAGAAATTGAACAAACATAGAATCTTCCAGAAAGAATTAAAAATGACCAATAGACATAGAAAATGGTGCTAGGCTACAATAGTGATAATAAAACCTAAAAATAAAAAGTAAATGCCAGTTTTCACCTGTTAGAGTAATTTAAAAAGATAGTCTATCCAGGGTAAATATATAATTATATATAAATTAACTTAATGGAAGGGAAATAACAGACTTACAGAGTTTTTTTAATTGTATCAGGAGAAAAAGAGAGAAAGCTCATCTGCCTTGTGATACCAGGGGGTGGTAGTTTGAGACTGTCCTTGAATTATAATGTTGACAAGAAGTGAGAAATGAGTACACGGTTTAACATTATCTTTTCTGGAAGGTTTGACATTTGGGGGAAGAAAGATAAGTAGCTGTAGATTTGATTTTGTTATGGTCAAGGGAGGTGGTTTTAAACTCAGGTAGTCCTGAAAATGCTTGAGGACAGGAAAGGACCAGTGGGAGAGGAGAAATGGAAGCTGTCAGTATAAAGAGGTGCAGCTGATTCAGTAAGGTCCATAGGGAGATTGGAAACAAGGAAGCAAGAATCATTCTCACAAGTTGAGGAAGAACATAGAAATAAAAGTACAAAATATTTTAATGTAGGGTAAAAGTGAGAAGGTTAATATTATTCTCTCTAGCATTGATCTTAATGAGGTAGTGACTGGTAAGAGACTTGGGAGACCAGGAGAATAAAAGAAGGTTTGTAAAAGCTGCTGCTATGGTCTAATCATTACTATTACATGTTAAGTTTTATATGTTGAAATGTAGTCCCCATTGTGAAAATATTAAGAGTTAGGGCCTTTGGGGAAGTGATTAAGCCACGAGGACTCATCCTTTATGAATCTTTTATCAGTGCCCGTATTAAAAAGGCTGAAGAAAGCATGTTTACTTACTCCTTCTGCCATGCAAAGATGTAACTAAAAGCCACTCTATGGGAAAAGGATCCTCACCAGACACAGAATCTGCTAACACCTTAATATTGGACTTTCAGCCTCCAGAGCTGTGGAACAATAGATTTTTATTGCTTATAAATTACCCAGTCAAAGATATTTTCTGATAGCAACTGCTATGGGGATTGTGTTGTGGACGAGTAACAGATGAAAACAAATATTTCAGGACTTTATTGAGATCCTGGCTGAGATTCAATAGCATTGATTTATGTGGTATCTTAATAGAAAAAGAGATTCATAGTGATAGAGAACAAGGGGACAAGGAGTCTCAGGAGACAGCCAGTACACTGTTGAAATAAGTGTCTTTGGCATACAGAGATGAAGCTAGACAGGAGGAATGGAACAGCCACAAGGAAGATCTGACCATATCTTTCACTACACCCTTACATATACTACCACATTATAGCCAAATAGGGCTTTTAAACCATTTTTTACACAATTTTTTTTTTCGTCTTTCACCTGAGTTATTTTGCTTCTATTTTTCCTCAGCTTATAAAACCCCTCGTCTCTACTTTTGGAATTATAACTATTCATTAAAACTTGGTTCATTTGCCTTTCATCACAGCCAGAAGTGATATCTGTCTTCCGAACACCCATTATTCCTTATTTATACCATCTTTATATTACTTCTCATTTACTTCAAAAAGAGTTTTGTTTCTACTAAAAGTTAAATTCCTTAAGGAAAGGGAACATATTTTGGGCATTTTATGTTATTTCACAGTGCCAACAGAATGCCTTTTCCATAGTAAGCATGTAGTAAATATTTGCTGAACAGATATTATATTGCATATTTATACTAAGTAGAACATAGAACCTTTAAAAGGAAATAATGTTTTCCCATTTCTATGGGCTAATTTTAAAAGTTTATTTTTTTTATTTTTTTAAGTTTATTTTGAAATAGTATTTTATTAGCTCTTTTAATATGAATGTTTTTGTCCCATAGGTATGGAATGAATTGCCTTATTCAGTTTGAAGATTTTGCCAATGTGAATGCATTTCGTCTCCTGAACAAGTATCGAAACCAGTATTGTACATTTAATGATGATATTCAAGGTAATGAATTTTCACTGCTTGTGGATCAATAACATATCTGAAATTAGTTCATAATTTTATAAGGATTCAAATTAAATCAATTATACTGAGTACCTTTTAAATTCCAGGAATTATGCTTGTTGATGTCTCATATTATTTCTCATCCAGTTGCATGTATTTGAGGAAATACTCTCTGACTCTAGAATATACCATATTATCCATTAGCTAGAAAATGAGCTCCAAGAAATCTGACAAAATCCCTGGTGATTATGCCTAAACAAAGAATGAAATGTATGAGACCATATTATTCATTGTTTAAAAATAAAAGTGTATATACTTCTCTATTCAGCCTCATCTCAGTCAACCAAAATTTTTGTGCTTTACCCCAGTAGGAGCTGCCTTTATATGGTGTACTGCATTTTACTATTTGTCTTTGATTGTAGATGCTTGGCTACCTGCCTTTATCTAAGCTGCTGAATTTTTTCCTCTTTAAGCTCTACTTTTTTGATCCTCTACAGATCCATGCAGAGCCCACCCCCTATATACATGTCTTACTATGAGAATCTTAGGGATCCTGTTTCATTATTGGAAGGTAGGGAGAAAGCGCAGGTAGATGTCCTGAGGAGAAAGACCATAAAGAGTTTTTGCAACTTGATTCAAGATTGCAAATGGCTTCCATTTCACTAATTTTAATGAATGTTTTCCAGTGTTTATCTTACTTGATTCTCAGCAGCATTCCACATTGTTGACTCACCTTATTTGTTGAAATACTCTGTGCTGTTGGCTTCCATGTCACAGCATTCTGCTGATTTCTTCTTACTTCTTTGGCTGTTGGCCTTTTCTTTTTCTTCTGCAAGTTATCCTTTCCTGTCTAGCTATTAAATGACAAAACACTTCGTTTTTAAATGACCCACTCAATGCCAGGTCATTTTCTTTTTGTTCTGCTTTATGTTGTTAGGTATCTACTCCAAGTCCACAGATTCAGTTAGCAGATTTATATCGCCAGTCCAGACTTCTTTGTATTCCAGGTCTATATACCCATCTCTTTATTTAAAATCTCTTCTTAGGCACCTGTAATGCCAGCACTTTGGGAAGTCAAGGCAGGTATCTTAGGCACCTGTAATCCCAGCACTTTGGGAGGTCAAGGCAGGCAGATAGCTTGAGCCTAGGAGTTCAAGACCATCCTGGGCAACATGGCAAAACTGTCTTTACAAAAAAGTACAAAAATTAGCCCGGCATGGTGGTGTGCACTGGTAGTCCCAGCTACTCAGGAGACTGAGGTGGAAAGGATTGGATCTCTTGAGCCCAGGAGCTTGAAGCTGCAGTAAGCCATGCTCATGCCACTGCACTCCAGCCTGTGTGACAGAGCAAGGCCCTGTCTCAAACAACAACAGTAGCAACAACAGCAACAACAACAAAACTCCTGTTGGATATCTCAAAGTTATCTCATACTTAACCTACTCCCAAATCAAACTCTTATTTCCCCACCATACCTGACCTTCTTCCAGTGTTCTTTTCAGTGAATTCTGATAGCTCCCTCTTCAGCTTTCCCACCAAATACAGTCTATCACTAAATCTTTCACATTTCTTATCATAAAAATCTGCATTTTCCATAGATTTCTCCTCGTCACCCTAGTGTAAATTACTATCATCTAAGAAATCTATCCACATTTACTCTTGCTTCCCCTTCTTATATGTTTTCTGCATAGTCTCTCTACAGTTTGTCAGATATAGATCTAAGTAAGTGCTGAGGCTTTTGTGGTGAACAGATAGTTTTCTTTTGGTTATAGAAATCCGATCATATTATTTCTCCCTCAAAATAATTTAACGGATTGTCATTGTACT
This sequence comes from Cacajao melanocephalus, assembly GCA_963573385.1. NCBI lineage: Eukaryota > Metazoa > Chordata > Mammalia > Primates > Pitheciidae > Cacajao > Cacajao melanocephalus. The sequence goes on from CAUYLG010015265.1 coordinate 16,695, forward strand.
TAGGATAAAGATGAAAATCCTGAATGTGGCCCAAAATGCATGGTCTGACCCCTGTTTTTCTCTTCAGCCATTCTAGCCACACATCCTTTCTCAGGTCCTGAAATGAGCCAGGTTTCTTCCTATTAAGAGTCTATCCAAATGTTGATCTCTTGTCCTAGAATACCCTTTCTTCCCCTCTTCAAATCTCATCTCAAATATGACATTCCTCAGTAAACCCTTCTGAATTTCTGTATCTGGGTCAATTCCAGCTCATAGGCTGCCATAGCACTAATTATTTTTCTTTTTTGCTTATCATAGTAGCATTGTTACATATTTATGCAATTTTTTTTGAGACAGAGTCTTGCTCTGTTGCCCAGGCTGGAGTACAGTGGCACAATCTTGGCTCACTGCAACCTCTGCTCCCAGGTTCCAGTGATTCTCCTGCCTCAGCCTCCTGAGTAGTTGGGATCACAGGCACGTGCCTCTATGCCTGGCTAATTTTTGTATTTTTAGTATAGACCGGTTTTTGCCACATTGGCCAGGCTGGTCTCGAACTCCTGACCTCAGGTGATCTGCCTGCCTCAGCCTCCCAAAGTGCTGGGATTAAAGGCGTGAGCCACCACACCTGATGTATTTATGCAATTTTTAAAAATTAATATCTCCATCCCAACTAAATTGTAAGCTCTATGAAGGCAGGGAACATGACTATTTTGCTCATTACTGTATCATTAACTTATCATGAACACAGCCCTAGGCCCATAAAAAGTACTTAATATTAGTGGAACAAATCAACATAATATGTCTAAAGCAGGCAAACTACAGCCTGTGAGCCAAATCTAGCCCACTGCCTGTTTTTGTAAAGTTTATTGCAACATAGCCATGCCCATGTGTTTATATATTGTTTACAGTGGCTTTCATGCCATAATAGCAGAGTTAAGTCTGGGATAGACCCTATATGGCACAGCCCTAAAATATTTAGTATCTCACCCTCTCTGAAAAGAGTTTGCCAACCTTTGGTCTAAGGGATTAAACTTGAAGGAGTTGGCGAAAGTTGAACTAAGGAGTTGGTAGGTTGGCTTGGGTAGGTTTGCATTTGGAAAGATCACTCACACTGTCTTCAATCTAGAGAACAAAATTGATTTGGAGCACATTTGAAAGCTGTTGCAGAAATCCATGATGATGGCATCTTGCTCTTAGAAAGTGCCAGTAAAGATAGAAGTAGACCGATAATTAGTTATTGATAGTAAAGGTGAGGAAGGAGCCAAGGATGGAACCTAGGATTTTGCCTTGAATAACCAGAAGAATGGCAGGGCAGTAACTGAGATGGATAAAATGAGAGACACTCTTACATGTAGATGTTAAGAGCATGGATTTAGGAGTCATAATGATATGCTTTGCCCCTTAGTAGCTATGGACTTTGACCAATTTACATAACCTCTCTGTGTTTTAATTCCTTTCCTATGGCAGAAAGTTACACACAGTTTCTATTTTTTCTTTGAAACAATAGATCAGAAGTTTGTGGAAGACAAAAAAATATATCTAATAGCCTGTAATTTTTCTTTGAAATAACAGGATTGGAAGTTTGAGGAAAATAAAAAACAAATCTGAAAGAACTATTGTAGAGAACAAGAGAGCCACTGACTATGAAACATGTAAGGATTCAGTTAGTAGACGTTGCAGATTCAGTTGAAATTAATACTGTAAATGTATCATGATGCCTGGCTGAGCAGCTTGAGTTCAACAGTTCAGGAATAGGCAAGGCCACAATGAACAACTGGATTCATCTACATTAGATATATTATTGTATTTGTGCAAAGAAAGGACAACGGGAAAAGAACCAAGGTTAAAGTGACGACCATGACACTAAGCTGAGTAGGGAAGGAAGTGAAGATAAAATGATTGATTGTTAGGTAGGGGAAAAGGCCTAGACATTTCAATGGGGTTGAAGAATGGGTATAATAAGGATAATTGAATACAAGACTGGGAAAGATAGGAGGTTGTAGACCATACATGAAAGTAATTGGTCAAATCTTTCTTTTCCCCAAATTGTTTGTGATATTAATTACATTGTTCCTTTAGTGCCAATTTTCATGACAAAGATGCTTAAGTTATTTAAGCTGTGTTTTATTCTTTTTCATATTAAATTTCTTATTGAGTATTCATGAAAAGTGAATATTTGGAGATTTCAAAAATAAAATAACCTCAGAATTTCCAGGTGTTAAGAATTATGAGCTATAGAAAGACAGCCTGATTTTAATGTTATTTGTATTAGTCCATTTTCACACTGCTACAGAGAACTTTCCTGAGACTGGGTAACTTATATAAAGGAAAGAGGTTTAATTGACTCAGTTTCTTATGGCTGGGGAGGCCTCAGGAAATTTACAGTCATGGCAGAAGGCAAAGGGGTAGCAAGCACCTTCTTCACAAGGCAACAGGAGAGAGACAAGAGAAGGAGGAACTTCCAAACACTTATAAAACCATTAGGTCTCATGAGAACTCACTCTCCATTACAAGAACAGCTTGGGGGAACCGCCCCCATGATCCAGTCACCTTCCTCCCTTGACACATGGAGACTACAGGACCCTCCCTCAACACGTGGGGATTACAATTTGAGGTGAGATTTGGGTGGTTACCCAGAGCCAAACCATATCGGTATTGCACACTAACTTGAAGATACCATGTGTAATAATTATGGAGTGCCTTTGTTGCTACAGACACATGCTTTGTAGACCAGTGTTTTGAAGTCATTTGTCAGTTCATTTTGCAGTGTTGTCTAAAACAGCCATCAGTAAACTGTTGAACAAACCTATAGAATTCCTTTAATATTATATATCTTTTGATTTTGTGGGTCTCATGTAAATGTCCATACAAAGTCCATAAATGTCCATAAAATGTCCATACTGGTTAAAGACCAGTATTAAATAATTTTGAATCATCATGTAGAGTTAATGGGAAACAGAGTTCAGTTTAAGAAAAGAATGCTAAATTCAAATTATGAAACAAAACAAACAATTAGGGTCAGGATTTTTATCCATCAAGGCCAGAAATTTACAGGTCAGGCTCTGGGTACATCAGAATGAAAGTCTGGAGCATAAGAAATCAGAAGCAAGAGCCAAGCCTAGGTCAAAAGCAATGCATGAAGGAGCCCTGAGGATCCGCAGCAGAATATTCCCCCCCAAGCAGGGCACCACAGTGGAGGCATTAAATAACTAGTTTTTCACCATGACTAATTTGTCCTAAAATATAATCTGCACATATATAGCCTTTTTATTTCCATATAGGAATTTGTGTTCAGAAAGTATTTCCTAAGGCAGAAAGTCTTACTGCGTTAGGAAACAAAAAGATAGGTTTGAGAAAAATATGTCTAATCTCTGACTAGAGAAAACCTTTGGTAAGTTATTGGGGTTCTGACTAGAAATGTCCAAACCATTTTGTGCACGTCATACAAAATTGTGTCCTTATGACACATTTTCTCCATACTTTTTTTTTAACCTTTTTAACCTTATGTTCTTACCATTACGCCCACAGATGTAATACTTTCCTCTCTGTGGGCACAGGAATTGCATTGTAGTGCCAACAAAAATAATTATCTAACCATTACAGCCTTACCATGTAAATAAATATGTTTACACTGGACCCTTGGGTGGATTCTTTTCTTTTTTTTTTTTTTAACAGATTTGCTATTTAAAGATATGATTTATGAAAAGTATTTGATTAAAATTATATATACTTAAATGTCTACTAAGTTAGTTATCTAAAATAACCTTAAATAATATAGATTTTGGTTCAAAATGTATTTTAGACATGAATGCGTTCTCATTATAAATTATTTTAAACTGGAAAAATGCAACAAATTGAATCTATTAAGAAATTGGACATGTAATTATATAATCTGAAGACTATCAGAATTCAGCAAATTCGACTGAAAAAAATTAAGGTTTCTACCTCTAGTCACTTAAAATAAACTACATAAAGAAATTTTTCTTCTCATAATAGCCTCTCTGGAATGGCTACCCTGTAACATGATACTCCAAATATTGCACATGGAAATTTTAGCCATAATAAACTAGTTTGACTTGTTAGGATTTTTTTAAAATACATTTACTGTATTAGGCTACATTTTTGTAAATATAGTCTAATCTTATACTGAGTGCTTTGATAATTGAAAAGATCAAAATCAGATATGGTGAAACAGACATTCACAAAAGGATACCATGGCCAGTAAACATATTTTGGAAGTTTAGCCTTACTATTAAGTTTTTTAAAATTTATTAAACAGCAAGTGAGAAACTGATTTTTCTCTATCAAGCTGGCAAAGATTTTCATTATAATCCCAACTGTTAATGATGCTTTTTAGAAAACGACCACTTGCACACATTGATGATAGAAGTATAAGTTGGTACTCTTGTCGGGGGGCAGATTGTGTCAAAAACCTTAAAAACATTCAGATCTTTTACCTGACACAATTCTTTTATACAAATTTATCCTGAAGAAATAATGATGTGCAAAACGAATATACAATGTATTGCAGTGCTATTTTTAATAGCAAAAAATCAGAACCCCCTAAATATCTAAAAATAGAGGTTTGGTTGCATGAATTAGCACATACCCATAGCATGGAATATTATAACTGTACAAAATAATATTTTAAAATATAGACGTGGTAAGGTAGTCACAAGATATTTTTAAGAGATAAAAGCATGTTAAAATAGTAAGTATTTAGGTATTTTTTGTAAATTAAAATTTTTTTAATGTACACATGTCAGTATGAAGCAAAAATTTGTTAAGACTATACATAAGAATGTTGAAAATGGTTATATCTAGACAGTGGGATTACAGGTGACTTTTTGTCTTTGTTTATCTGGATTTTAACTGTTTGATGCATTTACCACAATGAGCATGTATTTATGAATAACTATTTCAACTGCAAAAAGATCAAACATGGCACAACTGTTGAGCCATAATATCAAAAATACCTAAAATATATTCTTTGATTAGCAAGATAACTTAGTATAAAATCTTTTAACTTCCATTAGTATTCTTCCCTAAGTGGTATTGTTGTTTATGTTGTAATCTGGAATTTGCCATCATCTCATATCAATGACATTCTTCATTATGTCACCACTTATTTGACAAAATATTTGACATAACTGATCATAGCAGACAAGTTATACATAGAAGGATAATAGCACTGTAACTATACTTCTTACTCATAGAATTTTCTGAGTTAATACTCATTTAATGCTTACAATGTAATATTCTGAAACTTTTTTATGTGTAGATATTATATTTATGTGTAGATCCTATAATTATAGGTTTTCTTTATATTAATATGCAAGAAAATATTTTAGACTATTTTATTATATTAAAATATGTTTGTCAAATACTTATCAAAAAAGCAGCACATGAATTGGAATGTAAGAATATTTTGTTAAATATTTTTATTACAAAAGAATGTAACATAGAAGAATTTTAAAGTATTACTTTGCCTTATTAATAATGACACTCCACCACTTTGGGAAACATGATCATGGTTGAAAGATGGCTTCTTTTGCTATAACTTCAACCTCTTTGTCTCTATTGCCTTCTCCTTAGTCTATGATCATGTTTAAATTGCTTTGATTCTTAAAATTATTACCTCAATTCTACTTTCTTCCCTCCAGCAGCCCATGTCCTTCTTCTCTTAAAAATATAAAAATAAGATATTTGCGTCAATCTTGTTTCCCTCCTACCCCATCTCCATCCTCACCCCATTCTTCCTTTTCTTATCTAAGCTTCTCCAAGGAGTGCTCCACACCTGCTCTCCCTGTTCTTCACCTTTTATTTCTTCCTCAGAATACTGCTATCCATCTTGAGCCCTAACATGCGTGTCACTAAAATAGCTCTCTGATAGGTCACAGGTGATATGATTGCAAGATCCAATAACAATTTTTCATTTTCTTTCTTGATTGACCTTTGTTCTTTGTCACTACTTCTTCTCTCTGTTTTCAGGTAACTATATACTCTCCTACTTTCTCTTACCGCTTTGACCATTTTTTTTTCCGTCATCTTCCCCATAGCACATTTCCTGCCCTCTACTCCTTAAATGTTCGTGTTCATTTAGGTTCTCTCCTTTTGCCACTCACTCTGAATAATGTTATCAATCCATATGACCTCAATACAACTGCATGTTTTAAAATCTTTATCTGTGGTCCATATTATATGTAACATAATAATATAAATATAATATAATAATATACATCTTTATTTGTGGCCCAGAATAACTCATGACAGAAAGCGTAAGCTTTGTGCAAAAGCTCAAAATTGAACCTTCTAATTTGTTTACATACCCACAGCCTCAAACCTCTCAAACCTACTGTCCACCATGATTCTTGAATTTAAAATCTTTCAACACCATCTGCTACCTATGTTATAATTACAGATAGTCATATATACCGATAGGTAATATTAGTATACAGTAGAAGGCCCTACATGATCTGACCCCAAAACTTCTCTAGCCTCATATCACTTTGCATTCTGTTAAGTAGTGTTTACATCAGCAAAACTGCTCTGTTCACAGTTTCACATGTGTTTCATGTCCTCTCTCCTTTTATGTTTTGGAAGGTTGGGTATATGGATGGAGGTTGTATTCTGAGTCTTTACTGTAAGGTGACTTGGTTGGGCCACTTCCCTAGGTAATCTTACTTGTTAGTCTCTTTGGATTTTTTCTCTTACACTGCTGAGATTCCACAGAAAAGATTTTTCCAATATCTCTCCGGATACTACCTTTCTGCCAGTGTTCTTTAAGTAGGAGAAGTTGGGAGGGTCTCTGTATTGAATATGGAAACTTTCAATTAATCTTGTTTCCAATATGGCACCCTTGCCCTCAATTATGCCTGGTCTCTTGTTTTTGTTGTTGTTTGTTTGTTTGTTTGTTTGTTTTGAGACCAAGTCTCACTCTGTTGCCCAGGCTGGAGTGCAGTGGTGAGATCTCGCCTCACTGTAACCTCCGCCTCACAGGTTCAAACAATTCTCTGCCTCAGCCTCCAGAGTTGCTGGAATTATAGGCGCCCACCACCACACCTGACTAATTTATTTTGTATTTTTAGTAGAGACAGGGTTTCACCGTCTTGGCCAGACTGGTCTTGAACTCCTGATGTGGTGATCCACCCACCTCAACCTCCCAAAGTACTGGGATTACAGGTGTGACCCATTGCACACAGCCACCTGGTGTCTCATACTCCAGTGACCCCTTCCAGAAAATGAGCCTTAAGTTTTCTTTCAAACTTCCACAGTGTGGGGAAGTTGGCTATCTTCTAGAAGGAGAAGGAAGCAGATGTGGGTTTTAACTGAGATATATATATATATATATATTTTTTTTTAGTTTTGAGACAGTATCTCTCTCATTGCCCAGGCTGAAGTGCAGCAGTGCAGTCATAGCTCACTTCAGCCTCAAACTCCTGGGTTTAAGTGATCCTCCTGCCTCAGCCTCCCAAGTAGCTAGGAAAAAGGTGTGCACTACTACACCCAGCTAATTTTTTAAAATGTTTTTTGGTGGGTAGAGATGGGTCTCTCTGTGTTGCTCAGGCTGGTCTCAAACTCCTGAGTTCAAGCAGTCCTCCTGCCTTGGCCTACCAAAGTCCTGAGATTACAGGCATGAACCTGTGTACCCCGGCCTTCTTAATAAATTTTTGACTAGCTTCATGTTTTCAACCTGTCCTTTATCCCCACTTCCAGAGGCACTTGGTGCCTCCTATACCTGGGTTTTTGAAAATTTCACTGTATCGGTCTGGTCACTTATTCCCCACTGCTGGCCAACAATTCAGCTTTCTCAGGTCTGCTAAATCATTTGCCATTTGCTCATTTAGAAGCCTGCCAGCTTCTAAAATGTTATTGCTACCCTTTTCTCTTGGCCTTTTAAATTTTTTTCTTTTCAAAAAAGCTGCTTTCTATTGTTTTAGTAGAGTTTGTTGGGGAAAGGAATACTAATCGTGTGTTCAATCTTCCATTTTTAATAGGGAGTCATTCCTGCTTCCATGTCTTCGCATATGTTTTTCCTGCTCAGCGTGTCCTCCTGTCTGAGGTCCTGGAACTCTCACATTAATTTTTCAATACTGTGTTCAGGTAGAAGGCACTCTAAATGCCTTGACCTTTGCCTAGATAAATTCACCTCTCCCCCTGGTACTTAGAGTTCTTGTATTTTACCCAATCTATTTTACTCAATCTATTTAATAGCACATAAATAGTTCTTATATTTTACCCAATCTATTTAATAGCACATAAATATAAATAAATATAAATAAGTGCTATTAAACAGATTGGGTAAAATACAAGAACTATTTTAATAGGATTATAATTATTGGATTACATATTGATCTCCCTTACTAAATGTATATGGTAATTTTAATCAGTTTAATAAATTATTACATTAGTAGAGGCTATTCTTTGATGAAAGGTGAGATATTTATTTAACAACCATATGTTGCTATGTTTATGTTAAAGTCATAAGTTACTAAAATGTTAAGAAATATTTGATCTGTTTAGTATCTTGCTAATAGTGTTAAGTCCTCTTTAAAACTGATAGTACAGGTGGGGCTCAGTGGCTCACGGCTGTAATCCCAGCACTTTGGGAGGCTGAAGCAGGCAGATAACCTGAGGTCAGGGGTTTGAGACCAGCCTGTCCAACATAGCAAAACACTGTCTCTACTAAAAATACAAAAATTAGCCAGGCATAGTGGTGGTCACCTGTAATCCCAGCTACTCTGGAGGCTGAGGCAGAAGAATCGCTTGAACCTGTGAGGCAGAGGCTTCAGTGACCAAGTTCACGCCACTGTATTCCAGCCTGGGTGACAGAGTGAGACGCTGGCTTAAAATAAAAAAACAAAAAATCTGATAGTATGAAGATAAATTTAAGCATGCTTTCTATCTCATTTGCCAGAAGCTTAGTTTTAAATCTTAAGGAAAAAGTTATTATGGAATAATTTATTGTAAAAATTTATAGTTTTATGAAATTTCAATTTTCTACATGTATTCCCTTCTCTGCAATGAAATTTAAATCAAGGTAGTACCAGGCCATGTACAAGAATCATGTTCAAGTTAAATTTTTGATAGTGCTAAAAATATTTCTGATTTTATTAATTAATTCTATAAATGAAAGATTAGTGTTTTCATTATATTCTCAGGAAATATTATGAAATGTATCTTTAAATATAATGTTTGACCTTAACACATTTTGAGTTTTGAGTTATCTAGCATAACCATATGAAAATAAGGTACTAAATAGGATATTTTAGAATATTTTATGTCTATCTGACTATAAATGTCCAGTTCTACATAAAAAAAAACAATAATAACACAAATACAGTGATTGCTGATGATACTTCAACTTTGATGCTTCAACTGGTTAAATCTTATAGAAACCCTTAAAATCACAGAATCTCAGAGTTGGATGGGAGCTTAGAGTTCCTCAAATCCAAACTTCTGGCCAGTTTACTTCAAAAGAACCCAAGATAGAGATAGCTTCAGCTACTATTTCTGAATAGCTTCTTATTTAGTAAGTGGATATCTATACCTCTGTTTCTAATTTAAATTTTCTTTCATCTGTTTAATGACTCTAGTGAATATATCTTACATGAGGAAAATATCATTCTGATCATGTCATGATATCTTCTCTGCATACATTAGCCATAGTTTTTGCTTAGATTTTCACCTTAAATAATGTATAGAAGGGTGGCTTTTTCATAATATATAACTTAGCACAATTCATAATTATTGAAATAGGGACTCTAAATTGCATGCATTTTATTTTTGTAGCCCACATTTTCATTCTAAATAAAAGACACATATGGAACAAACAGGCCTTCAACAATTATTATTTATTGTGTTCTTATTTATGACTACCTAATTATACAAGAAAGAAGCTAACTGAAAGATTGAATAGAACAAATTTACTGATAGTAAATGTTGAATATCTTTGATACTTGACATACATAACACTTCGTTGTGTCATTCATCAAACCTAGTCTAATCTTTGTTTTAACTGTAACATTAAATGAGGGTATTGAATGTTCAGCTAGACTTTACTACCCAGCTGAGTGATGTAGGAAATATTATAGGTATAATGTTACCTTAGAGGAGTAAAGTGTAGATACAGCTGGAAAGTGCTGCAAGAAGCTGCTGCTTTATTTCAGGCATAAGCCGTAAAGAAGTTGAGCTATAATTATGTTTAAAGCAAGAGAACTGCTCTGTGATCTGTGAAAGCTTATATGGTGAAGTAATATAATTAGAACTGGTGAAGATTTTATGCCTATGAGACATGATGAGGAAAATACAAATTTTATCTTGAAATGTTGTGTTAGTTTTGTCTAGCACCTTTGAGATCCACCAGTTGTCATAGGTAAAAGTCTATTATAATGCAATAGGGCCAGGTGCAGTGGCTCACGCCTAGAATCCCAGCACTTTGGGAGGCCGAGTCGGGCGGATCACAAAGTCAAGAGATGGAGACCATGCTGGCCAACATGGTGAAACCCTGTATCTACTAAAAACGCAAAAATTAACTGGACATGGTGGTGCGTGCCTATAGTCCCAGCTACTCGGGAGGCTAAGGCAGGAGAATCATTTGAACCCGGGAGGCAGAGGTTGCAGTGAGCCAAGATCATACCACTGCATTCCAGCCTGGCAACAGACTCAAAAAAAAAAAAAAGCAATAAAATTGTATTTTAGTTGCTATTAACATTAAATTCTAAATGTATCAAAAATGTCTGTGAGCACCAATACCATCATCAGCAAGAATTTACTTTGTGCCTTCTTTGTGTGTTGGGGATCATTAATAGATTTCAAAACCCCAAGAGTAATTAGATGGAAGAATCTAATAGCGCTTATTACTATTTTATATCATAAGGTAAAACTGCTTTACATATGAGGAAACTATTTGATGTACACAATAATTTCTCTAACTTCTTTCAGCTAGGCAGTCAGTTTTTGAGCTGGAATCTGAAGAATCCAGATCCCATGCTTTCATTGATTATGTCACTAAGATAAGTCACAGAATCTTCTTTTAGGGAAGTTTTCAAGAATAGTGGTAAGCTGCTATCTTAAAATATTGATGTCAGTAGCCTGAGAATTTTACCTCATATGCAAGTATGGGATCAGACAACCACAGGTTTCTCTTCTGCACAAGTTAACCTGTGTTATGATGATTTCAAGATGTGAATAAAAGCTTGGAAGTTGGCAGGATCTGTTTGAGGATTGCTCAAGGATGTTTATTACTTGTTTCAGGAACAGCATCTGTTGCAGTAGCAGGTCTCCTTGCAGCTCTTCGAATAACCAAGAACAAACTGTCTGATCAAACAATACTATTCCAAGGAGCTGGAGAGGTATTTGCCTTGTATAATACTTATGTTCTCCTAAACTAACATATAATTAGTGTTAATTGCTCATTAACTCAAGATCTGAAGTATTCTTTCAAAATTTTAGTATATTATGACTGTAGGCTTTATGGAAGATTCCCAAATTAAGTACTGAGACATGTTAATCATTGATAGGCTAATTTAGTACAGAGGTATTGAAATATTTTTCACAGTTTTAAATTCTCAATATTATCAAATGTTGCCATAGGTATTTGTTATGCTTATCTAAGGTGCCAAACAGGAAAAGTTTCCAATGTCCGTGTATATATGCAAGCCTTTAAGTATTTAAGCTAGTTTATCTGATGCTGGCTGTTAGTATACTCTAGTATTACAAATATAAGTTTTTAAAACTTGACTCACAATTCAGTTACATATGTAGCTATATATGTGTTTTTAAGAAAAAATATTTCTAATTAGAGATTTATAATACATTATTACTGTTCACATGCAAAAATCCCAAAATATTTTAAATTGTTGGAAAGAGACTGCAGCAAGACCAAATTATGCTTTTTGTTATTTGCTTAATTTAATAATTTAAAAGAAGAAAACTAGACTCCTGTAATAATAATTAACCCCCAAAATAGAAATTAAAATGTTAGTTGAGTTGGAGTTTCTTAAGAGAAAACTGCCAAAATCTCTTTAGAATTATAGAATGTAAGTAATAGAGAAATGTTTTGTGGGTATATATATATATATATATATATATTTCAAGAAACTTTAAATTTTCAAATTGAATATGATTATGAACAAAACAATACATTATACTGGTAGATATCTGTGTATGTTGTGTTGGTTTTCATTTTGCTTGTTTTTAGATAAAACAAAATACGTGAAGTTAGAACTCAAATGCCAAGATACAAATCTGTGAAAGTATTCAGAATGTAAATTACAAATTCACTTTTACATTGACATAAAAATCAAGGCTAAATGACAGCTCATTAACATTTGAGTTCTTTATTTTGTGGATTATTACATGCTGTATTTAACTTTAGTAAACCTCTTTGAATTTTCAAAGAGTTTGATGAATGGCACAGACCAGTTCTTGATACTCAACTAGACAGAATAATTCATGGTTGGACGATTCAAAACTAGCACTTGTTTGTCCCTGAAAAGATACTGGAAATTTCACAGATTATTATAAAATGTACCAAATACCAATTCCATGATTCCTTTAATCTTGGAATAAATTTCACAGCACTTTTGATATCCAAATTAGAAGAGTAAGTAAGTAGATGCTTGGGAACACAGATTTTTTGTTGTTGTTGTTAGTTTCATTCTGTTGCTTAATTGGTCAAGTTCCCATCCAAATGACCAGGCTTCATTCTTCAAATTCAATTAGAGGAGCTTGAACCTAACAATAAACAGTACAGTTCAATGAGCAAGGTTGACCAGTTCATTATTTTAAATTCAGTATTTTTTCCTGGAGCAAATCTTGGTTGTATTAACAGGATTAAATACACTGACAATCAAGGATATCACCAGTTTATCTGTGGCCAAATAGCAAGCCGCATAATAGTGGTTCTGTTGTAGTAAAAAGGGTAAATAATTGTTATATGGCTTAACTTAGATGTGACAAAAATATTTTGTTACCACTAACAAAGACAAAATGGGTTCAAATGTAACCCTTGATAAGATATCATGTGGAACAACTTTAAAATTTTTTCTTTTCATTACCCAGGCTGCCCTAGGGATTGCACACCTGATTGTGATGGCAATGGAAAAAGAAGGTTTACCAAAAGAGAAAGCCATCAAAAAGATATGGTTGGTTGACTCAAAAGGATTAATAGTTAAGGTAAGAATTTGTCATTTATAACCAGACTAAAAACCAACTTTCCATTCCGGATGTCCATCTCAAAGACTACTCTGTTTCTACCACCTCCCTTTACACTGTATTAAAAGAGTAGCCATTAAATATGAATGATCATGTCATACAGTAATACTGATATTCTTCTGAATAAAACAGAAAACCATGGCTCTGGATAGATGCCAGCTGCAATGTGAGTTGGCTTCTTACATCCCTTTGAATTGACAGTCCATTTGAATTAGTTTAGTTTGTTTGCTTGCTTGCTTGATTGAGGTAGGGTCTTGCTCTGTCACTCAGGCTGGAGTGCAGTGATGCTACCAGTCACTGTAGCCTAGACCTCATGGGCTCAAGTGATCCCTACCCCGCCTCAGCCTCCCGAGTAGTTGGGACCACAGGCGAATGCCACCATATCCGGCTAATTTAAAAAAAAAATTGTAAAGACAAGCTCTCACTGTTTCCCAAGCTGGTCTTGAACTCCTGAGCTCAAGTGATCCTCCTGCCTCAGCCTCCCAAAGTGCTGGAATTTACAGGCATGAACCACTACACTTGGCCAATTTAGTTTTAAATTTAGCAATTTTATACTGGTACAGGTGAAACACCTAGATATATCACTTTTTATTGAGAGTTGGTCATCAAATTGTATGTTAGCTAGAAAGAAATGAGGAAAGAAATGAAATAGCTACTCTTTACCTGCTACTTTCTCTCAACCAAATTCTTAAGGGGTTTGATTGGGAATTCCTGAGAGAAAACTTTGATAAATGGCTTGTTTGAATGTTGTCTTACCTGAGCTTGAGTTTCCCCATCTTTAGTAGAGATAATAGTACCTACTTCATAGTATTAATATCAGAACTAAATAAGATTCGGTTCGTGGCCATATTGCTATATAGTTACAAGGCATTGTTAATACTTATGCCACCTGTGTGTATCAATCATTCTTTAAACTGCTAGAAGAAAAAGTACATATAAATCCCCTTCCTGTGTGAAGATGAATTGATTAGGAATAACTAATGATAAGCAGTGTCTTCTGGAATGTAGTATCGAAATAATTGTGAATGTGTACAGACAGACTTTCTGGAAAGCTGTTTTATGTGCCTTTAAAGGTTTATACTTTTGAGCCGATAGTTACCATTCAAAGAATTCATCCCATGGAGATAGAGATGTATACAGTGTTTTATGTATGAGGATGTTATTGCAGCATTATTTACAATAATGATATGGTTTATAACACATTAATTATAATACTGATATGTTACATTTAACCTAAATAAAGGATGATTGTGAAATGAATTGTGGAATAGCCACATTAATATACTGTATAGGCTTATAATTGTTTTCAAAGAGCAATAAATGACGTGGTAAAGCATTCATTGTATAATGTTAGATAAAAAAACAAATACCATAGTATATATAATTTTTATTTAAAATACAGTTGTATATAAAAGTCATAGAAGGAAATACATCAAATGGATAGTACCTAAAAATATAATTTCTAATGTCTTTTTATATAGTATTTTGAAGTATTAGTAATCTGTTCCTTTAAAGCTAGAAAAATGTTTTTTAAAATCAATATACATAGATATATTTTCCTTTAAATGAAAAAAAATATATGCACAACATTTTGTAGCAAATAAGTATATATAAAGACAGACTTTTGGTATGAATTTCTTGGCTTAAAATTTGCTATTGCTTTGAAGAATCAGCATAACTATAAAAATTTGTACACTGTCATTATGTGACAAGTTGTGGAAGTGAAATAAGAACATTTACTGAATGAAATTGTCTGTGGATCAGGTGTTGTTCCAGACTCTGGGGATTCAATGAAGCTTGATATCAGAAAGTTCATAGCCTAGTGAGAAAAACTCAAGCCATGAGTTACAGAACTAGAACTATACGAAAGTGTTATAAAAATATGTTCATGGGTGTCAGGGTACACAGGAGATGATGCTCCCAACTGCACTAAGGAAAAGGATGGGAATACTGAGTAAGATTTCAAGACAATGTGTCTATTAAGCTAAGTTGGAAAGGAGCAGTTAGTAGTTTATCTAGGGTCTCCATAGATATCTTAAATTTCCTATACACAAAACTAAAACAAAGGAAGCATGATGACAAGTGCACTGAGATATCTTGATCCAAGCTAAAAATTATGTCTTTTGTCTCTTTATATCTTCAGAGTTCCATACAATGTGTAGTACATTCCTGATAACAAATATTTTATTAATAAATGAATTAAGAAGTGGCTTTATAGGCAGAAAAATTAGCATGTACAAAATAAAATATTTTGGTATAAGGGACATTTACAGATTAGATTAGAAAGGAAGCAGATGGCAAGAGATGAAGGACTTTCTGAACCTCAAAGATGAGCAATTGAAGAAACCTGTGTAGGGGGGTTTGCCTCTCCTTTACTCTCATGGCATTGTGGAGGATGGATTGCAATGAGGGGAAACTGAGAAAAAGAACTACTTACAAAGCTGTTTCAATAATCCAGATAAAAATTAATTGGGGCATGACCATGGAGGTGAGTGAAAGAAGCTTAATTAAGTAGATATTTAGGAAATAGAAGTGGCATACTTAGTCACTGATGAAATATGGAAAGAGGAGTAAGGTATAGTGGAAGAAGGAGTCTAGGTGGACTCCTTGGGGGTCTAGTAAGTAATGCAGCTGTTAATGTGGAAAAGGAATAAAGAACAGACCACTTGAAGGGAAGTAACAGGATCAATTTCACACGTAGTAAGTTTAAGGTGCCTGTGGAGACCTCAGACAGAGGTACCCCATTGACAGTTGGAGACATGGGACTGATACAGAGAATAGGGTCTGGGTTGGAGATAGGGATCTGGGGGTCATCAGCATGTAAACAGTAGGAATAGTAGGAGCTGTAGAGAAAGGTATACAAATTGTTGTCCTTAGGGATATAAAATATTCAAGAGTCCAAAAAGGGGAAGTCTATGACTGTGGTTTTATTTTGTGGTCTCTGATGACATTTTTACTTGAAATCTGTATAAAAATATATAGATTTTAACATCTCAAACAATTGTAACTTACATTTACTGAGCTGAGACTCCAAAGTCCATAGATTATAATACTTGGAATAACTGTGAAGTCGTTGGCTAGACCTAGTCAGTCACTCTTACTTCATGTATTCTACTTGCCAAAATAAAGAAGTTCATAGTTCTGCTTGCCAAGATTAAGTTACATTTTAAAAGGTTGTTATATATTTAACAGCTTGTACACTATTTAATATAAAAGATACATATTAAGTTTCAATCACTTTTTTTTCATGCTTTTTAAACAGTCAAAATCCTTACACTGACTTTTGTTGCAGAACTGGCTTAGAATAACCAGTACATTAGTGAAATCCTGTTTTCAAATTTACATGATTCTTTTGTGTTTTTATCCTTCATCCTTAGTACTTTTACATCTTCTGAGAACCAGTAATAGTTTTATTAACTTGTAATGTAACTGTTTATAAATGTAAAAATACCATAAAGTTTTAAATTAAAAATTTTCCGGGTGAAACTCCACTTTTTAAAAACACCACGCCAAAAACTAAAACATAAACTGTGAAGTCAGCTCATCTTTGAAGTTATGTCATCATCACAGTAGGTTACTATTATTGCAGCACGTTTTCTCTTTTAACTTTCAGCATCACAGCCATAGCATTTTCCATCATTTACCCCATATCCATATGTGCATTTATGCTAAAAATACCAATATTATAAATAATTCATCATTATCAGTAAGGTTAATTGAAGTCAATTACTTGGTCACAGATCATACTCAAATATCTTTATACTTTAGTATAAAGTACTAAATATACCTTAGTGTTTTATGATGGGAAATAATTGATATATTAATTTTCTCAAATAATATTAATACACTTTAATGTAAAACTAATACTTAGTTTTAAAAAAACCTTTCAAAATAAAAATTAGAGTGAGAATAAAGACAGTGAAGAGAGGATGAAAAGGGAATGTTGCCAACATAGTGTTTGCATTTTGCAGTGATGATTTGGAGCATTTTCAGGGAGGATAAGAAGCCACAAAGATAAGTGCAGCCATTAATGTAGAAAAGGAATAAAGAACAGACCAGTTTAAGGGAAGTAACAGGATGAGTTCCACACATAGTAAGTTTAAGATTTAATCTTTGTCTTAAATAAATATTATATTTTGGATATTACTAATAAACCAAATTAATGCTAAGACAGAACATCAAAATAAAAAGTAGGATATTAATGGGTGTTATGAAGGATAGATTTTCTCTAACCCATAATGAGGCCATAGACTGGTCTGAATTTTGTTTTTATTTTTATTTTATTTCTTTTTGTTTTAAATAATTTTACTGTACTGTTTTTTTCTGATTTATAGTTAAATGTTTAGCTCTTGTAGAAAGAGATAGTGAATAAAGGTATGTTGTATGTTATAAAGGTAGTTTTGACAATAAAGTTATTTCATTCCTGAGAGTATAATCTCTAGGTCAAGTGCTTGAAACTACAGACACTATAGTTTCTCTGCTATTGAAACTATAGTTTCTCTGCTATTTTATCAGAATTCTTGATGAGTGCTGCCTTCACCCTGAATGATGTTTAATACATTTCATACACTGTGGTTTAATTAAAAAAAAAGTCTAACTCCCAAGAGACTGTGTAAGCTGGTGAAAAGTATCTGGCTTAATTATTTTCTCCGTTTTTTATTTCATATAGAGTATGATCAATGCATGTAGGTATTAAAAAGAACAGAGGCCAAAGATTATATGCATGAGTCTTAGAAAATTATGAACATTGATTTTTAATGTACAGAATTAAATATTGATGGAGTTCCCCTTACTATACTTTTGTCACATAATTTATCTTTGTTTAATCTGTATTAGATGATGAAACAGCTCTGGACTCACAACTCTGGACTCTTTAGCAAGTGCATATACCTGATTTGCAACAATTGCAGTGAAATGCTACTATGTGCTGAGAAGGCCTTGCCTGCAGATCCATGGCAGGGCCAGGTTCATCTCTGATAAACTAATGATATGACAGCAAAAACAGGCCAGTAAAATGAGGGTAGGTAGTCCAACTGGGCCTGGATTCAATATAGGCACTTGTGGAAGAGTTTTCTAGTCCTTGTTTGTAGGAAGGAATAAATATTTATTGCTGGTAATCTAGAACTAATTTACTTATACCTATCATGGGCTGTGGAATGATAGCCCAAAATCTTGGCAACCTTTGCCCCATTCTCCTTGCTACCCCCACTAAAAATTTATGTGCTTTTGAAAAAGGTAGTAATTCAATCTGGTTATATCTTCTACCATATAGTAAGAATCATCACAATATAAAGGGATAGGGGAGATTAAAGTAATAATAATACAAATAAAGTTTCAGCTATCCATAATATGTTTGACATAATTAGAGACTCTTTTAAAAAAAGAGAGAGAGAGAAAAGAAGCAGTATAGAATTTGGGATTTCTGAGGTAAGAGGTGCCCACATGCACTTTGCCAAAAGAAGGCAAAAAAAATTCAGCAAGGGATTCTGAAAAGGAAGAATGAAGGGAAAATACGTCTACTCATCTCCATACCAACTGAAGTTATTGGCATAAAGAATGTGTATTCCAAATCACATTTTGAAAAAATAGAGAAACATAAGCCATTAGTCTAGAAAATAGAAGTCCAAAGGTACAGGTAGTTGCCTCAGTATTACTGGATTTAGAAAAGGTTGTCACATTCCAATAGTTGCTTTAATCTAAACTAGATCATCAAGTCAATTTTGAAAATGGTAGAGAACATACTTGGGAGAGCTTTTGTGTGTGTGTCTTTTGATTCTTCTGTTTTGTCAAGTAAGACTTTTGGTATTGCTAATATTACCATTTCATGATTCCTGGCCTTTTTTCAGCATTCTTTCAGCATTTGTAAGTCATACCAGGAATCAAGCCTTTGAAGGTGGTGCTGTGGGTAATTTAGGCTTCTTACTAGATGAAATGTCTTCTGGCTAAGCTCTGCCTTCAGTGTCTAGGAGCTGCCAGTGGCTATACTATGATTAATAAAGATGTTTATGATTAAGCACATATCTTTTTCTTTACATACATTATTCAGCTGTGTTCTTTATTATTTGTTTTCCATTCTAGGCAATTTAAATATTTTTCATTGTATCTCAGGTTGTCAGCCAAAAAAAGCTGTGATTTCCAATTTATCTTATCCTATAGCTTGTCTTCTTTAGACTCGTTATTGTATACTTTTTTGAAAACATGTCACGTAACTTTTTAAAAATGCGTATGGTAGGGATATGATAGATCATTTAGTACACTGATTCTCAAAACTGGCTAATCATTTCTAATCACCTGGGAAGCTCTTTAAAAAATACACCGAGATACCAGGACCTCACCCTGGAACTGAATTTGTTTTGGAAGCTTAGGCTATTTTTCCTCACATGAGTCTGGTGCTCAGTTAGCTTTAAAGAGCACACATCTGGTTCATTCTTACCAGCACTGCCATGATCACCAATACAGACCATTTTATAGATGGAGAAACCAAGATCACTGGAAATATGCAACACCTTGCCCAAGGTGGTGTGGTACATAGAGGAGCCTAAAGATGCCTCTGTCCTGAGTTTTAGTCCCCGATTCTGTCTCCAACATTTATAGATGTTAGATAGACTGTTAGACACATATTCTGTGTCTGATTGTGGAGCCTTTCTTTTCCTGAATATCATGAAAAGTTATCAGAAGTAACATAAATTTATTTGATGTTAGCTATTAGAATCCATTCTGCTACTAGATATTTATGTTCCTAACCAACAACATTTATCACAAACTATTGATATATTAACTACCATCAACAGTGATGAGGACAACACTGTAAAATACATTAAAACAGTTTAAATTTGCTGTTTTGGATAATTCAGGGCACTGCATTGAGGAAAATTATTTTGAGTCATTGCATTAAGAAAATAGGGAATATATCTCTCATTTTCAGATTATTTACCATATTTCAAATTTATTTTACATTATGGATTTGTGGGTCCACATAAATATAAACAAATTCCTCCCTTATTCACATGTAGCTTTTAGCAGCAATCATTATGTATAATTTCAATTTGGTTATTTCAGCTGCTAGCAAAATCATCTTTAAGATATTTACTCTTACGCTAATTTTATTTTCTTCTGTGGGTGACTACTTCTTGGTTTGGTAATCTAATGAAAAGGAATATATTTCTATGTTTATGGCTATCATATGCAAATTTTTAAACTACATGCCAGAAGCAGTTTGGATATGTTTTCATTGTCATGTTGCTTGTCAGTAGTTGAATGGCCTAGGACTGGTCATTTTTTCAGACTAAGAACCTCTACCCAGCTGCTTTCACAGGCTTGCCTTGGGAGCTACCATTTCTGTTTCATGCTGGGCCTTGCTGTTTTACCATGGATTGTGCGGAATCTTACTGTTTGGTGAGCCCAAGCATTTTCTAAAATAAACATAACTGGTGGCACATTTTCCCCTTAAACCATTTTTACTGTTTTTTATTCCTATTCTGTTAACAATCCTGAAAAATCTTATAAATGTTCTTGTCTCTCACAATCATTTTGTTAGGTTTTCTCTATTTCAAAATAAACCACAAAGTAAAGAATAATTATAATATTTTACTGCTATTTAAAAATAAAACATGATACTGGAATACATTAGTAGAACATTAACAGGAAAATCCTTGAGCATATCCTTGACCATATTCGTCGCTGGTTATTCCTTTCAGTAGAGTTTTTTGTTTTGGTTTTGGTTTTGGTTTTGGTTCTGTGATATATACAGGGTGACACAAGCATCTGGGAGTTCAGAATAGAGCCACTTTGATAATTATAAGAAAGAAAGTGGCCCCATGAGAACAGATATGGGTTCCTTATCTGGGAAAAATGAAGATGTGATTAATTATCTGTCTTCAGATTTATAAAAGATTATTTAAGGGTAATGGTACAAAATTGAGTGGAAAGAAATGGAATTACATTGCGGTAAGCAGTAATTTGGTTAGGAAGAAAAAAGAATTGCCTAAATATAGAAAGATGGTAGAATTTACATTACTGCAAATCTTTCAAAATTGTGTGGACACTTTCCTTGGTCACTAGTTTGATCACTGACTTTCTTTGCCCTCGAAGATAAGAGCTTGTCAAGGCAGAGTCTTCTGAGTCTGCCTGTCTGTGCTATTTTCACATATTTAAATTGAAGGAACTAGGTTTTAGGTTAAGCTACTATAGAAGGAGACACCAAAATATAGTAACTTAAACAAGATAAAGTGTGTGTGTGTGTGTGTGTGTTTTTGTTGTTTTTGTTTTTGTTTTTTGCCACCTAATAGTGTACTGGTATGCAGACCAGGGGTTTAGGATGTAATCACCATCCTTTGCTGGGTGGAAAGAAGCTTTTAATTTATTACCATCTTCCAGGCAGCTGAGGGGAGTGGAGAATGGACAGTGGGGTAGTGTGTCTCATTCCTTTCTAGGGACACAACTCAGAAGTTTCACACATCACTTTACATTTCATCCCTTTGGCCAGTAAGTAGTCTCGTGTCCCTCCAAGGTGCAAGGAAGATAAGAAATACAGTCTTCACCTGGGAAACCATGTAGCCAGCAAAAACTGGAAATATTATTGTTAAAAAGGAGAGAATAGAAATAAATAATAAAAAAGAGAATATTGATGGGCAGTTAGAATTCTCTGCTACAGCATGAAAAAAGAGTTTCAATATTTGTAAACAAAAGTTATGTGACATATTAAGATAATTTAGCAAACTTGTACAATTGTATTTGCATAATATTTACATGTTGTCTAGTGGAAAGCCAAAAAGACTAATAGGCAAACACTGAAATTCATTCAGTCTTCTCTATAGACATAAGTTTTCTCAGCAGCCCTCAAGATTATTGTATAACATTTCATTTAGTTGACTATAGCTAGTTTGGAGTAGGTAAATAATTATCTTCAGATCTTTTTTCTCTGTACAGAACCTAGCATACATTAGACAAGTTCCTTTATCTGTAAAAGTGTCCCAAAAAGCAAATCTCTGTAAACTCTTGAAGAATTAGGCTTCATGCTAAGTTTTAAGTAACAATTCTTGCAATACAAATCTCCGTCAGCAAGAAAGCTACTGTTGCCACTGCTATTACCGCTTACTTAAGATTTATCGTTTTATCCAGAAACAGGAAAGCTACCAGATATGGTAGCTGCCACCACCATTACGTAGCATCTACCTGCTGTTAGTGTACTAGATACTAGAGATTGCTATACCTACCTGAGAAAAACCAAAACACCGCCACAAGCTTCTAGAAGAGCCACATGGTCACTGTGATGCCCATTTCTCCTTTAATGTGCTTTGAGGATATATCAGCTTGGCAAATGACATGTTTCATGCAGAAAGTCTAGCTGCAAGAGAGTCTGGGGAACATAGTTCAGACTTTTAGCCGCAAATATACAGGAAGTCATGCTAGAAGCAATTAGGAGTTTGGTGGTATTTGCCACATATGGCTTCAGAAGGCTGTTAGTTGAATTGCTTGCCTTACATCTGCAGTTTAGTCCATGTATTTCTGGGAAAGAGTAACAAGCCAAAACTGTATCATGTTTTGTTTAGAATGCTCGAAACTGAAAATTATTACTCCCAAGAAATATGCCTTCCTAAGCTGCAACTTTATTTGGTACTTCTCATCACTGTTTAAAAGTCAAAATAGTTATGAATTTTAGCTTACACTACTTCCAAAAGTAGTTTGTAAATGATTTAGATAGTTAAAAAACAGTAACTGTCAAATGGTTTTAAATTCCTATTCCTAACCATGACCAGAATTGCTCTTTTCTTTCTCATAATTCAAGATTATTTTTGCCAAGTAATGAAGGCAGTAATAAGAGCATTGAAGTAGCATATAGTTTACAAAAGCATGTTTTCATCAAAGCTCTTCAGGGAAAAGAACTTCCTACTCAACAAAGCAACAGATAGGAACAATATTGAGTTAAAGAGAAGTTGGAATATATAATCAAACTTAAAATCACTTCTGTATCAGTCAGCTATATTATCAACAACCACAAAATCTCAGAGACATACAGCAATCATTATTTATTTATTACTTATCTTTGGGTCAGATGGGACAACTGTGAAGATATTGGCTCTATGGCTGTTAGCTACAGGATGGGAGGATGGGTACACATCTGCTTCACAAGGCTTTCATGCTCCCCAGACCAGCAGCAGGCCAGGTCATGCACATTTTTTTTTTAAGATAGGATCTTGCTCTGTCATCCAGGCTGAAGTGCAGTGGCAGGATCACAGCTCACTACACTTTTGGCCTCCTCACTCAAACAATACTTCCACCTCAGCCTCCCAAGTAGCTCGGATGACAGGTGCATGCCACCATGCATGGCTGATGTTTTCATTCTACTATAAAGACACATGCACAGGTATGTTTATTGCAGCGCCATTCACAATAGCAAAGATTTGGAATCAACCCAAATGCCCATCAATGATAGACTGGATAAAGAAAATGTGGCACATATACACCATGGAATACTATGCAGCCATAAAAAAGGATGAGTGCTTGTCCTTTGCAGGGACATGGATGAAGCTGGAAACCATCATTCTCAGCAAACTGACACAAGAATAGAAAATCAAACACTGCATGTTCTCACTCATAAGTGGGAGTTGAACAGTGAGAACACATGAACACAAAGAGGGGAACATCACACACCAGGGCCTGTCAGAGGGTAGGGGACTAGGGGAGGGATAGCATTAGGAGAAATACCTAATGTAGATGACAGGTTGATGGGTACAGCAAACCACCATGGCATGTGTATACCTAGGTAACAAACCTGCACGTTCTGCACATGTATCCCAGAACTTAAAGCATAATTTTAAAAAAGCTTTTATTTTTTATAGAGTAAGGGTCACAGAATGTTGCCCAAGCTGGTCTTGAACTCTTGGGCTTGAGAGATCTTCCTGCCTAAGTCTCCCTAGTAGCTGGGATTATAGGCATGACCCACAATGCCCAGTTAATTTTTTTCTTTTTTGTATTTTTAGTAGAAATGGGGCTTTGCCATGTTGGGTGCCAGGCTGGTCTTGAACTCCTGACCTCAAGTGATCTGCCCACCTTGGCTTCCCAAAGTGCTGGGATTACAGGTGTGAACCACCACACCCAGCCTGTCACATACTTTTAAAGCAATGACAAAACCACAAGAAAGTGGGCAGAAACACCAATTCTTCTTAAGGCCTAGGCTTAGAACTGGTACACTTATGTCAGTCCACATTTTATTGAACAAAGAAAGTCACATATTCAAGTGCAAAGACAAGGATGAGGAAGTATATATTCTGCCTTTTGTAGAAGAAACTGCAAAGTTACATGGCAAAGAATATTGACAGGAAAGGGATCATGAGGAATTGAAACCAACTGAATCTACCACTTCTGCCAAGTCAAAGTCTGATGATTATCAAAAAATATTTGAGGATAATTTTTTTATACCTCAAATACCTCTGTTTTCTTATTTGTGACTAATAAATTATCATTAGGTTTACCCACATTCTACATGCTAGGATAATGTTTATTTAATCTCCATGATTGAGATATGTAAATAAAATAAATTTCCTAGCTGTGAATCTAAGAGGTGACAATGAAAGATTAGGTGTCACCACCACCCCCCCCCAGTCACTGCAAATTTTGTGAGAATTGGAGAATTGTAATTATTTCAGTATTGTAATAGATTTTAAAATATGAAAAGGCAATTTTGAGACCAGACACGCTGGTTCACACCCATAATCCCAACACTTTGGGAGGCTGAGGCAGGAGGATCACTTAAGCTCAGGAGTTTAAGACTAGCCTGGGAAACATAGCAAGACCTCATCTCTACTAGAAAATAAAACAATTATCTACTTCAGAGGCTGAAGTGGGAGGATCACTTGAGCCCAGGAGGTCAAGGCTGCAGTAAGCTATGATTGCACCACTGCCCTCCAGACTGGGTGACAGAGCAAGACTGTCTCAAAAAATTAAAAGTAAAATAAAAGGCAATTTTTAAAAATCTTGTTTCATAAATACAAAAGACGTGTTTGAGAACACTGAGTGTTTACTCACAAAATCAGTCTAGATTCATATCACCTATATGTTCTTTTGGACCCATGACTGACTCTAAAAAGGCAATGATAATAGATGAATTTTATTGAGCAGTGTGATGCTTCTTGATGAAAAAAACTGAATTATATGATTCCTTTGACTAGCTTTTCTTTAATAAGCGTGATGAACATGAGTATGGACTAATGATATTCAACTTAATATTACTAGAGTCGAGAATGTTCTCTGCTGAAATGAATATGAAATAGTAACCTTCAAATTTGATTCTGAATGAATTAAATAAGATTATCTCAGATGCAGTATATTTTTATGTATAAGGAAAAGGTAAGATAATAACATCTTAGAATGCAGAAATGACTAATGGTGAATTCTGTTTTTAGAAAGCCATCCAATCTGATGTTACTCTCATAACAGAAAACAGTGGTACAGAAGTAGCACTTTACAGCAGACTATCAATAGGAGAAAACATACCAGAATTTTAAGTGCTAGAATTGTGATTATTTTTCTTCTTCACAAAAATTGTAACTGCAACAACTAGCATTGAGCTCTTGTTATAAACCAGGTACAGTCCTGAGTGTTTACATATATTACATTTCATTTACCCCACAAACAACCTGACGAGGTAGAAATTCTTATTATCCTTATTTACAGATGAAGAGACAATCACAAAGAGGTTCATATGTTTCAAATTTTTTTATAATTAAGTATATTGCTTTTACAAACAGGGCCTGGCACAGGGGCTCATGCCTATAACCCCAGTGACTCAGGAGGCTGAAGTGAAAAGATCCCTCCTGAGGCCAAGAGTTCAAGACAAGCCTGGCAATGTAGCAAGACCCCCATCTCTAAAAGAAAATAAATTAGCCAGGCGTGGTGGTGCATGCCTGTAGTCCCAGCTACTAGAGAGGCTTTGGCGGGAGAATCCCCTGACCCCCGGAGTTCAAGGCTGCAGTGACCTCTGATCATGTCGTGGCATTCCAACTTGGGTAATAAAGTGAGACCTCATCTCAAACAAACAAAAAAACAGAAATAAAATAATAACTACTTAAAGCAAGAAAATTATAGCATCTTCATTATTAACAATTTGCAAAGACTGTGACATACTATTTGTTAAGCTTTTTGCCCAGGGTGGTTCTGTGCTAATAGAAAAGACTTTGAGTTCCAGTACAGTCTCTTGCCTTGAGCAAGTTCCTTAAAACCTCTGTACCTCAGTTTCCGCATATGTCAAATGATTCTACTTATACTTGCCCTGCTTCTCAGAATTGTTGAGAGGATCAAATGAAATATATGAAAACGACTTGTAAGTCATAAAGTACCATATAAAATTAGGCAGTAATTTATTATATAGTCAAATTTTTTAAATTTACAGCTAGAATATTATAATTAGATGTTTACTAGGTAACACATGGCATGTGTGTAATCAGAAGATTAAAAACATAAAAAATGAATACTTATTGAGAAAATCTAACAATGACATAAATACAGCTTCAAATTCCTTTCTTAGACTAAATCGGTAGTGCTACAGCTAAAGCCAACTGCAGATTTTGAGACGTGCTATAGATGACAATGTGTGGCAAACGATATCATTATTTAAATGATATTTTGCATTGCCATTTTGTTAATTAGTTCTCACATGTCTGTAAAATTAGGATTTTTAATATCAGTTAAATGAAGGAACAGCCAGGCGTGGTGGGTCACACCTGTAATCCCAGCACTTTGGGAGGCCGAGGCAGGTGGATCACAAAGTCAGGAGATCAAGACCAGCCTGGCCAATATGGTGAAACCTCGTCCCTACTAAAAATACAAAAACAGTAGCTGGGCGAGGTGGCAGGTGCCTGTAATCCCAGCTGCTTGGGTGGCTGAGGCAGAGAATTACTTGAACCCGAGAGGCGGAGGTTGCACTAAGCCAAGATGATGCCACTGCACTCCAGCCTGGGCGACAGGGCAAGACTCCACCAAAAAAAAAAAAAAAAAAACGAAGGAAAGACTTGGTTTTGTTCACTGTTATATCTCTATTGCCTAGAACACTGGCAGATAAATATTTATTGAAAGAATGAATGAAATAATATTCTGACAATTGAAGAAGAGACTTTAAGAATAGCTATAACACATCATACATAAAAATGTTAAGCATAAATACTGTTAATATATTTACTGAAATTTCTTTTACCCACACATGTTTGGCAGATTCTTAATTTTTTTCTTACTTGTTTTACTTAGGGACGTGCTTCCTTAACACAAGAGAAAGAGAAGTTTGCCCATGAACATGAAGAAATGAAAAACCTAGAAACCATTGTTCAAGAAATAAAACCAACTGCCCTCATAGGTAAACTTTTTCTCCTCTCCACTTTCCCCCTGCCCACCATTTTGACCTGACTGGTGTTTTTAATACCAATTTTGGGGCTATAATTTAGCCTTTTTAAAATTCTAACCCTTTGAATTCAAAAACAAAACCACATGTTCACTCAAGTGACAGTACCCTGTAGAGACCTAGATTTTTAACTTCAGTACTGTCTTCTTTCTCTTACTAATCTGAAGTGTGTGGCCTCCTTCTTTAACTCTGTCAGCCTGCTAATACCTGGCACATTCAGGACTTTTCTAGGCTTGATTACTCCAGATAGACAGTGGTTCTCAAACGAGAGAGATTTTTGCCAGGCAGAAAACATTTGGCAATCTGGAAGCTTTTAGTTGTCTTAACTAGGGCAGCAGGGTTGGAACGAGAGTAAAGGGATGGGCTCCTGACATCTAACCGATAGAAGCAGCTGAAAGATTCTGCTAAATATCCTACAGTGCACTGGACAGCCCCTGTGACAAGGAATTATCCAGCCTAAAATGCTGAAACACTGAAGTAGAAACACTGGAGTAGATAAGACCCTCCTGGAAGACAGGGATCACATCTCACAAATCTTTATATTCCTTACAGCACTTACTACAGTACTTACACATTGCATGTGCACTGCAAGACTTTAATGTGGTTTAAAAAAACTCAAAGGAAGTTATGAAGCTTTATTCTTTATTTTGTGTATATATAATGTTGATTTTTACCTTGTATTATACTCCATTCCTACAAGCTCTTGTGAAACAGATGATAATATTGAAAATAATGATGATAATCATAATAAAACAAGTGCTCCATGACAGGAACTTTACTAAGTGTTTAATATTGTTTTTACAAAATATGTTCTGTCAATAATCTTATTGTTTTTCATTTCCATTATGCTAATTGCTTTATTCTTCTATTAAAGTTATTTCAATGGGTGGTACTTCACTTTTGAAATTGAACCAAATGGTTGTCTTAAGTGATAGCACTGGTTTCTGAAGCTTAATTGCTTGATAGCCTGACAGACTGAAATATACTTCTAGAATTGCTTATAGAGAAAGTACACATACTGAACACAGATTTCCAAGTTATTGGCCACTAACTCAATGTATTATAGGAGCCAAATATTATCTTCAATAGGTATTTGTTGATTTGTGACCCTAAGGATTGTAAGGATTATTGGCATTAACAAACTTGTCTCTTTTTGTCACTGTATTTTAATACACATATTCTATACAGTATTTTGTTTAGGACCTATTAGAAAATGACCTGACAGAGATCATTGATTTGGGGCATGGGCTTCTTGTGTGAATTAACCAATGACAGTGTTAATCACCAGTTTCTTATTTCTTCATTAGGAGTTGCTGCAATTGGTGGTGCATTCTCAGAACAAATTCTCAAAGATATGGCTGCCTTCAATGAACGGCCTATTATTTTTGCTTTGAGTAATCCAACTAGCAAAGCAGAATGCTCTGCAGAGCAGTGCTATAAAATAACCAAGGTAAAGTAAAACTGTAGCTGATATTTTAATAATCAAATTTTTATTTATTATAGGGAGACCTAGGATATCTAAGGTGCTTACTGTTTACGTTTAAAAATTATACACCCAAAATGGAAAGAAAAGCACACAGGTCAGAGGGATAAGAACTATTTCCTTTTCTAGAATGTTTTATAAATCCTCTTCTTCAATAAAATAAAATACATATTTCAGTGTGTTACTGATAATTTTCCTCAAGTGATTTGGAAATATCTAAGATTTAAACATAGAAGTTAAATAGAAAGGATAAAGCTTGGTTCTAGAGGCTTATTAAAATAGCTTTTTTAACTTGCTATTCCCAAACACTGAAGCATACAGTGTAAAACCACAGCCTTATTTTTGCTTTGCAAAATCCTGGGTTTGGGTTTTGGTACCATGGGTGGAACCTTTGGGCAACTATCTTGACATCCAGCCAGATTGGGATAGGAGTCCTCAGTGTTTCAATATTTTACTGTGATTTATTTTATACCATGTTTGAACTAATATATATTTGACTGATATGCTGAAAGGAGCCTTTTTCCCTTCAAAAACTTTAAAACATCATTACAACAAAATAGAGATTGAGTCTTATCTATCTAAAACATTTATTTTGGAAATACAAAACAAACTAGAGAGGTAAACATGAAAGCTGTGTCACTCTGCACTAATTGGAACTTAGTGGCTCTACTTTAATCATATATCCTTAAATGCTTACTACAATTAAAGATTTTTTTTTTAGCAAGGAGTCACTCCATTGTTTATCTCTCTTATTTGGGATGGCATCAGTGTTTTCACTAAGTTTGTCTCATCTCTAAATTGGGGAATTTGCCTCACATTATTCAGTAGTCCTTAAATCCTTAAAGGAAACCAAAAATGTCCTTTGAGCAACAACAAAA
This sequence comes from Cacajao melanocephalus, assembly GCA_963573385.1. NCBI lineage: Eukaryota > Metazoa > Chordata > Mammalia > Primates > Pitheciidae > Cacajao > Cacajao melanocephalus. The sequence goes on from CAUYLG010015265.1 coordinate 46,645, forward strand.
TTTCAGCATCATGTCTTGCACATAGTAGGCATTTAATAAGTGTTTAATAATTATTTTGTCTTAATATATCTCAACAGGCCTCAAAGGTTAAGAGACTTATCTATAACACACATAAACAAAGTTAGCCAAATTTATGTAGTTATGTTTTAAACTTTGAATGTGTCTGATACAAATGCATGCTTCGTATCTTTCTTATGATCTTCACTAATGGTCTATGCTTTTCTACATAATACATTAAAAGTTATTTTGAGAATGAAAATTTAGACACTGGTTTGGATAAAGGATTGGATAAAAAGGAAAGGTCTGCCTGTTGGTGGATGTAAATTTCTCTTGCTGCAGGCACAGGTGAAGATAGGAAAGCTTAAATTACAGTATACAAAAAAACTATTGAACAAGAAAAACATCCAAAAATGGTATGGGAAGCTTTCCTTTGCCATATTAATAACATATATTTGAGAATGTTTAGCTGGCTACAGTACTGTCATTTATTTAATGACATTTCTTCTTAACATATGGTGATTATAGAAAGAGAGGCAGGAAGAGTGGTAGTGAAAGAGGGGAGGGAGATATATAATGTTACAGGCTTTTTCTCAAATATAATTTTCCAAAACCTTTATACATGAAATAATAATTTAGTTACATTAGAAAGTTATTTATAACAAAATATTTTATCTGCTAAAGAGCTTAAGGTATCTGACTTGTCAGAAAACAAAACCAAATTCTGTGCAAAACATAACAGTATCTTGTAAACAGCTAGCTGAGAATTTCTATTTTTCTGTCTCATCTATTTTCATTTTTTTATATCTTGAAGAAGGTTGAATTTTTATGTTACACAAGTTTAAGAACAACTAAAAGGTATGTTATGACATTTGCTAAAAACAAGTTATAATTTAGACTCTAGATCCAAGAGATATGAAAATGAAAACCCATTCTGTCATCATTTAAACTATGCTTGGGGATTTGATGCTTTAAACTTTTCAAATAGATTTCTTAGACTGTGATTCTTTATTTGTTGAGGGTTTCTGATTCCTCCTTTGAAGCCTAAATACTCTCAACTAGATGTCCACTCACCATCACAGATGAGACGAATATTCTTTTGATTAGCAGTATGAAATGCAGCACCTAATAGGCCCTAAGTTAATGTCTTTTTTTTTTCTTTTTTTTTTTTTTTTGAGGTGGAGTCTAGCTCTGTTGCCCAGGCTGGAGGGCAGGTGGTGGCTCACTGCAACCACCGCCTCCCAGGTTCAAGTGATTCTCCTTTCTCATCCTCTCAAGTAGCTGGGATTACAGGCGCCCGCCACCACGCCCAGCTAATTTTTGTATTTTTTGTAGTGATGGAGTTTCACCATGTTGGCCAGGCTGGTCTCAAACTCCTGACCTCAAGTGATCCTCCTGCCTCAGCCACCCAAGGTGCTGGGATTACAGATGTGAGCCACCATGCCCAGCCAAGTTAATCCCTTTTGAAAGCAAGGAATACGTGAGATTCCTCAAAAACAGTTATGACAAAATATTAATACTAGGCAAAATGAAGACAATTGTTGAAAAATATTGATAACTTAATCTTTCTCTTACTTGCCAATTCTACCCCTGCCAATGAGTTTGTTTCCTATGTGAGTGATTCTCCATATAACTCTTTTCTTTTTTGAGCTAGAGTCTTACTTTGTTGCCGAGGCTGGAGTGCAGTAGTACAATCTAGATTCACTGCAGCTTCTGCCTCCTGGGTTCAAGTGATTCTCCTGCCTCAGCCTCTCGAGTACATGGGATTACAGGCACCCATCACCACTACCCAGCTAATTTTTGTATTTTTAGTAGAGAAGTAGAGAAATGTTGGCCAAGCTGGTCTCAAACTCCTGACTCCAAGTGATCTGCCCCCCTTGGCCTCTCAAAGTGCTGGGATTATAGGCGTGAGCCACCATGCCCAGCCCACATAATTGTTTACAATATAGAAATATATATGATTTTCTCAGTTTTTATTTTGGAAATGTGTGAGTTCCTAAGCCCCAACCCAAAATATCGTTATTTTTAATATTTAAATATTAGCCCATCATTTTTTAGCTTCAGAAATCTATTAATTGGAAGTCTATATAGAAATGGTTAATGAGCATATGGGTTGAACCACTGCAGAGACTAGAGTGATGGTCTTAGGGCGTCCTATACTTTGCATGTTCCTCTTGGGAGTAAAGAGTAAGATAGAGAATAGTAATAATCACCCATTCCAAAACAGGTTGCCCAACATCACAAAAGCTTGTCCAGACTAATTAGGAAGTTAATAAAAAAAACAGACTTCTAAGTACTCATAATTTAGGCTATGGGATAGTTCTGTTATGATACATTTGTTTTAAAATATCCTGCTTCTTTTTAAAGTGAGTTGTGTGTGTCTGTTATAGGGACGTGCAATTTTTGCCAGTGGCAGTCCTTTTGATCCAGTCACTCTTCCGAATGGACAGACCCTATATCCTGGGCAAGGCAACAATTCCTATGTGTTCCCTGGAGTTGCTCTTGGTGTTGTGGCGTGTGGATTGAGGCACATCACAGATAAGGTTTTCCTCACCACTGCTGAGGTATTGTAAAATCCTCTAAGTTTACCAAGGGTATAAAATACCATGTGTGCTCAGCCTAGGTTGTCTAATGTTTTATTTATCTAGCATCTCAGCTTACTCTCTGGAAGAAGTAAAGTCTGAAGAAGAGAAAATCTCCAGTGGAGAATAAGGGGTTGGTAGCATGTTCATACTGAATCACAAACAAAAGGTTCTTCTTCAATAGATGTTAGAATAGTTGTGTTTTGATTTCTTAAGAGGAACATTTTTGTGTCTTCACACATCAGATCAAGTTCTGTGACAGTGATGAGACAATTAAAAATATTGTTTCCAGGGCGGGGCACAGTGGCTCATGCCTGTAATCCCAGCATTTTGGGAGGCCGAGGCAGGCTGATCACTTGAGCCCAGGAGTTCGAATCCAGCTTGGCAAACATGGTAAAACCCTTTCTCTACTAAAAGTACAAACATTAGCAGCGCATGGTGGTGCGTGCCTGTGATCACCACTACTCAGAAGGCTGAGGAAGGAGAATCGCTTGAACCTGGGAATTAAAGGTTGCAGTGAGCCAAGATTGCACCACTGCACTGCAGCCTGGGCTACAGAGTAAAACTCTTATCTCAAAACAACAACAATAACAAAAGTTTCCAAATGATGATTAAGTGGTAAATATTTCCCCATTGAGAACATTGCTTAATAATGAATGGCATTTTGAAGGTTTAAAGTGAAAGTCTGATATGGTATAGTGATCATGTTTATCATTTAGGGTTCAGTACAGGAAACAGAAACCACCCTAGTATTTAAGCAGAAGTTAAATCAGAGTAGGATTTAACTTCTGCTTAAAAAAAAGTAGGAAATTACTTGTTTATGAAATCATTAAAAGAGTAGGAGAAGGGAGCTCTGTCTGGGCCTTGAGGAAAGATTCTCAGAACATCACAGAGCAGTCCCACTGAGGAATCTTGTACTGTCATGAACTGTGAAAGATCTGAGCTTTTACCCTACTTGCAAGATAACAAGTTAGCCACAATTTCATAGATATTGACAGAAGACATGTAACTCTTAGGTCAGAAACAAAGGACTTTGATTATTCCTGGCACAAGTGGTATCATGAGCTGCATGTTCCTCAGCACGATGATACAGTGATTGGGCATATATTTGTAAAATCATGAGCTTTTGGTAATCAGAATGTTCATCAGGTTGATATCATGTTTTCAGATTTAAATAAGATACTATTTGTGGATGAGAAACTTGAATTTCTTCTCTTATGATTAAACCTTTGCAGTTGAACTGATCCAAATAGAATTTGATTGATATTCAAATATTTTTATCCTACAAATATTTTTTCCATTGTGAAAAGGAACCTGAAATATATAGACAAAGAGTCTTATGTTACTGATGTGATCTAAAGGAGCATAATCTTGGTGGCTAGCGCCTGGCAGCATTCGATGAGAACAGATGCCTGGAAGCTAAATGTTCTCCTGTTGTTTTCCTCACTGCATTAAAAGCATGCCAGCTGATGTCTCAGGTTTTCTTTAACTCAGAAAATCTTGTTAAACATAAAAGGATGTCTAATTACTAAGAGAGCATTTAAAAGTTGTTTTGCATTAAGGAAAATGTAATCATTGTCTTTTAGAGTTTTTGTTACTTGCAGTAGTCAGTGTTTTCTTTCCTAAATAACTCTAGCGCCCTCTAGTGACAAATGTCATGAAAAATATTTTCAATTTACTCTCCAGGAAAAGTAATAACCACTACTAAACAAAAACTTTGAAGAAAAAAAATGTGGTGTTGTCAACATACCACATCACTAATTCTTATCATAGCTAGTGATCTCTCTGGCTGTATCTTTTGGCCTTTCTACTGGTTTTCTCTTAGGCTTCAACACAACATCCCTGTTTTTTATATCATCTCAATTATGTCCCCATTCATTATTTTCTTTGTCTCCTTTTCATTTCCCTTTTAAGTAAGAGCTTTTTTCTAGCATTCATTTTTTGTTACCAGTTTTTTCTTCTCTTTTTCTTATGCTTTCAAAGATCTCATTCATTTTTTTTCTATCATCTTCATTCTAGTAGTGGCCAAATCTGTGTTCACATCTTTTACCATATCTCCAGTTGCCTGTTGGATAATTCCACAGAAATGCCCTACTGTGTCCTTAAACACAACATGAGTATCTTCCCTCATTCTCAGCATCCATATTTTTATTAGTGATACCCCCTTTCCAAGCAGGCACCAAAGCTTAGAAGCCTGACATTCTTTTCATTCTTCCTTATCTGATAGCCTTCAAACACATCATGCGTATGTATGCCTGTGCAATTGCTTTATCTCTTATCCTGCCTGGAAAGACCTGAGAATTATTCTCCACTGATCTAAGTTTGCCTTTTAGGGTCCTGCTTAAATCCCACCACATCCTGGAAACTTTTTGTGACAAGTCTAGCTCATCTTGATCTTTCTCCTTAGCCATGGCTGTTTTTATTACACACTATGACATTTAATTTTATTTCTGGTTATATTATGCTCTTGAGAGCTTCTTATCATAAAAGATTAGGTATATTCTTTATAACTAAGTTGTAGATTATCTTTTTTAAAGACAGAGAGTCTTCCATATATTTCTTTTAAAACTTCAGTAGCACCTAGCACAATGCTAGACACAAAGCAGAAAATTAATAAATACTTGTTGAATAGGATTAAGTAGAACAATTCACGTATCTTAGCAAGAAGAATAAATACAGTACCACAGACATTCACTACTAGATGGCTGCAAAAAGAAGAAAAGTACTTCTTGTCTAGATTATATTCTGTCGTTAACAAAAATAATATATAGGAGATCTATCTGAATTTTTTGTTTTGCAACTACAAATTTAATAACTGTTAGGATTATTGTCAAAAATACTAGTTGGATCTCTTATGGAACTAGAAATTTTATGGGTTAGCACCAATCTCAAAGAATATTTCTGGACATTTTTTTTTTGAGACCAAGTCTCACTCTGTCGACCAGGCTAGAGTGCAGTGGTGCAATCTTGGCTCACTACAACCTCTGTCTCCTGGGTTCAAGGGATTCTCTGCCTCACCCTCCCAAGTAGCTGGGACTATAGGCACGTGCCACCACATCTGGCTAATTTTTTGTATTTTTAGTAGAGACGGGGTTTCACCATGTTAGCCAGGATGGTCTCAAACTCCTGACCTCATGATTCACCCACCTTGGCCTCCCAAAGTGCTGAGATTACAGGCTCACGTGCCCAGCCATTTCTGGACATTGTTATATCATGAAGAGATTTTTGGCTTTCCTGGCACTGTAGACAGTCTTCTTGACCTCTGGTGAGAGCACGCAGTGCTCCCCTGGATCAGCCCTCCTGGCCCTTTGTGGTCTGCACTATAGCCTGGGAATAGATTCCTCACCTCCTGTCCACACCTGGGAGACAAATCTCAGCTTCCCATCTTCACACCACTCTTCCTGAATCACCCATTGATGTCTTCTCATCTGCCCTGCTCCACTCCTTTCTCATATCTACTCAGAGGACCCTTTAGATAATTATCATGGACAGTAGAATCTGGAGAAACCTTTTCCTTGCTTAAGATAATTGGAAATCCAACTGCCATAACAATGTCAAAACAAAATGGAGAGAGATTATTTTAAATTAGCCACAATGTCATTAGAGAGAGACAACCAAAGCACATCAAAGGCAGCAAAGAGTTTTTTAATAAATGATTTAATAGATGAGAGTAAGGCTAGGACTCTTGTATGCTCCCTTCTTTCCCCCTAAAATAAATTCCTTACATTTAGTGCACCTCTTCATGGTCACCTGTTTACTACTTGATTTTGTTTCACAATTCTTTGGCTCCTTCTTTGTTTGATAGTCATACATGGAGAGTAAGGATTCAGAATGATTCTTCTTTACTCAGCTATCTTCTCACTGTCTCCAATCTCTTTAAAATGATATTTGTGTGGCATTCTGAGAAGAAACAGTGATACTGAATGCCAGCAGTGTGCTGGTGGTTAGAGGTGGAATACACATATTATGTCATATAAATACTTGAAAAAACTTGAAGTTGATTAGTTATAGAACTTGCCCCCAAATCAAATAGCTAGCAAGCTATACACTGTACAGCCAGATTTGATAGCAAAAGCTATTTTGCTTCCACTTGGCCATGTGGGCTGCCTATTTGTTCTTCTTAAAACAAAATAGCAGGCCAGGTACGGTGGCTCGCGTCTGTAATCCCAGCACTTTGGAAGGTCAAGGCAGGTGGATCATTTGAACTCAGGAGTTTAAGACCAGCCTGGCAAACATGGTGAAACCCCATCTCTGCTAAAAATACAAAAAAAAAAAAAAAAAAGAGAAGGAAAAGAAAGAAAAAGTAGTGGGGCATGATGGCAAATGCCTATAGTCCCGACTTCTCGGGAGTCTGAGGTGGGAGAATCACCCAAGCCCGGAAAAACGGAGGGTTGCGGTAACCCAAAATTGTGCCACTGCACTCCAGCCTAGGCAATCTGAGTGAGACCCTGTTTCAAATAAATGAACAAACAAACAAACAAATAAAACAAAACAGTTAAGTTTCATTGAATACTTTTCTGGCAGACACTATGGTAAATTCTTTGTTGGCATTTATTTCATTTAATTCTTATGAATTAGGAACTATTATTAGTCCTATATTACTAATGAGAAAATTGAGGCCTAGAAAGGTTAACTAATTTGCTCAAATACAGATAGTAATTGATGGAATTAGAATTCAGACATAGGTCTGCCTCACACCAGAGCCTGAGCCTTCAATCACCATGCTGTGACATCTTTTTAACATCGTTCTATTCATTTTCTTCTATCCAATTAAATAACGATACCTGATACCCTGAAAAGTTTTTGCCTTAACATCTGAGAAATTCTAATTTAAATCTGCCACATATCCTTTGCAGAACAACAAGAATTAACAAGATTTTTTAAAAGTTTTAATTCAGTGGAGCAATTAACATAAAATGGTTTTATTTTACCTCAGTCATTGTTTTAAATCATTCTCTACCAGCTTTCCCTCTTGTTTCTCTTAGTGACGTTTAGGTAAGATCCCATAACTTTCAGTTCGCTCATTCTTTTAATATTCTTTTAATTAAATAAGTGACATATGCTAGGCATTATTCTGAGTGCTGGGAATACATCAGTGAACAATAATTAAACATCTGTGCAGTTCTAAATTTTATATCCAATTCAAGTGTCATGTCCTCTCCCTGCCATACGCGAAGCCTGCAGTAGCAGATAGAGAATACACATATCTGTAACTGCTCAGGCTCAGTAGGGAAATAGAATGCCCCCTAGTTTTTCCTCGAGGACACTGTAAGCCTTTAAGAAGGAGTAGCATGCACCAAGAAGCGGAGAGGAAAAAGCCACTGCATTACCCAGTAAGGCAAATCACGGTTTCAGCAAACTTCTCTTCCTTTCGCTGTCTCAGCCTTCGGGAAGGGGGTGGCTGCGGTTGTGTGGTTGGCAGGACTGATTCTACTTCTGAGGTTGATGGCAAGGCCCACTTGTTTGGTGGCTTCCTGATAGTCTGGAATGCTTAATGTCTCTTTGTGCTAACGTTTGGGACCCTGATCACCAATTCTAGGGCAAACATCCTGTTACAAAGGCAAGAAATTAATGAGTTAAATGATGAGGTTATTATAAAATGATGGTCAACACCCTGCAATTATATGTTATAATATTTTGTATAATATGTAGAGCAATACTAATCAAACAGTTACACTAGTAACTTTACCTTCCTCTCCTTCCCCCGCATCCCACTGCCTAAATGACCAGGACTTCCCTGGTGGGAAGTATTCAGTCACCCAGAGGATTTAACCCCAGACTCCTTTTTTGACATTGGTAATGCTCCAGTCCTTATTTCTCTTCTACCCAGACTCTCTGCTCCCCAGGTCAGGATGCTTGGGCCTGCTGAGTCCAGCTCACACACATCTCTGCCTATGGTCTGACTCTGGTTTTTTTGTTTTTTGTTTCTTTGTCTGGAATGCCCACCCCCTTTCTGTTTGTCTAACTCCAGGCATTTCTGTAGGTTTGCCTTTCAAGCTGCTCTGCATATGAGGCCTTGCAGAACTGCTCTTCCTCTGGATTTCTTAGCACCCATATTTCACCTTTAGCCTAAGCCATCTTCTCTTTCAGCATTCTTTTTCTTCCCATACACTGTTACCTCACTAAATTATCAATCTCTCAAGGACAATAACACTTTTTTTTTAGCTTCTCTGTAGTGTTATGCTTGTTCAGTGTCATATGTATTTGTTGATGGCAAAAAACAAATATTTTGGAAATCATTTCATGATTTTAAAATCTAAAAGGTATTAAGATATACTGAAAAATAAATATGATTATTTAAAATGTTGCAAAAGAGGAAGGTTTCCTACTCCCTCTCTACATCCACATTTTCATGGAACAAAGGCCCAGGTATGAGCTGATTTAGATTCACCCCCATCTAGAAATTTAATCAAAGTCTTAGAGCTGGAGAGAACATCAGGATTACTGAGTCTCCCTCTCTGCCTTAGGGTTCAATACAAAATTTAACACTCTTTGATTTGGAACTAGGGAATGGTTTGGGGAAAGCAAATGTTAAGGCTAATTAGGTGATTCAGATAATGCAGAGTCCATATAAAATTAATATCCTACTCATAGTGAAACTTTGAACTAGCTTTCTCAACTTTTTGCTCTACCTTCTGCACAAGAGTATGACAAGGAGCTGGGAGTAATGGCATGCTTAGCCTCGGATAGCTGTCCTCCTCTGCTTTCAGGATCCCTTTTCATTACTCTGTCGTCTTCCTCTTTCTTTTCTTTTCCCTTGTTCCCCTCATGTATCAGTTGGAAAGTATCTAGCATTTCATGGTACAATAGAAAAGGAAGTGGACTAAAAGGAAACCTAGATTCTATTCCCATCTTTTTCAACAATTATGTGATCCCAACCACCACACCTCTCTGGGTTTAGTTTCCTTATCGATAGAAGTGGTGACGAAATTACATAATCCTATTAATGTCACTGGTTTTTGTATAGACCATTATATGTGACTATTCACTTGTTATTTACATACCCACCACATTGTATGATGTGAAGTATAAACACTTCTTTCTTTCTTTTTTTCATAAGGTTATAGCTCAGCAAGTGTCAGATAAACACTTGGAAGAGGGTCGGCTTTATCCTCCTTTGAATACCATTGGAGATGTTTCTCTGAAAATTGCAGAAAAGGTAAAACTACTCTTGTTCAAGCTTCATTATTTTTCCTTCCTTCTCTTGCTAAATATGCATTTTTAAATATTAAAAATCTGCTTCCTTGAAATGTATACCCGTATCAACTTACTATGTCAGAAGTCAGAGAAGTGAGGCACAGTGACTCTGCAGAGCTTAGGAGCTGCATTTGCTCCTCAGAGAAGAAAGGAAGAACTGGGCTGAATAATTAATTTCCCTTCCTGTCATTCTCTTTTCTCCTAAATTTTAAATAATTTGTTAGGGCTTCCTGTCAGCCAGATTTCTCCTGTTTCACCTTTTGAAAGTTACTCTTTTCTATATCACATTTGTGATAATTAGCAAAATATTACAGATATGGTAGAATGACATTTAGACCTTGAACCCCACTTTCCATATCCATGTCACTGTGATGTATGGCATCTTAAATGACAGATCACAACTGATAATACTGGGCAGAAGGCAAAATAAAGAGGGCAAAGAACTTGGAAGCTGTTGGGATAGCAGTTGAGCTACTGAAGGAATTCGCCAAGAAGAACCCAAAGGCAGAGAAATTTTCTGTAACTAAACTGGAAGATAGGTGGATTTTTTTTTTTTTTTTTTTTTTCAGTGTAAATTTTATATTTTTAATTGGGTTGGTAAACGAAAAAACACAGGTTTTTTTTAAATTTTTTTTAAATAAAATTGTATTATGGTTGTTTTTTTTTTTTTTTTTTTTTGCAGTGTAATTGTATTAGTTTTCTTGGGCTGGGATAACTACATACCACAGTTATTTAGTAACTGTTTTTAAATATTTAAGCCACAGACTGTGTGGCTTAAACAATAGAAACCTATCTTCCCATAATTTTGGGAGCTGGAAGTCTAAGATCAACATATCCGCAGGTTTGGGTCCTCTGAGGCCTCTCTCCTTGGCTGGCAGATAGCTGCTCTCTTTCTGTGTCCCCGTGTGGCCTTTTCTCTGTGTATGTACACACTTATGTGTCCAAATTTCCCCTTCTCATAAGAATAACCATCAAATTGGATTTAGACCATTCTAATGATCTCATTTTAACTTAATTATCTCCTTAAAGGCCCTATTTCTAAATACACTCACATTCTGAGGCACTAGTGGTTAGGGCTTCAACAATGAATTTGGGGTGGGGGGAGCATAGTTCAGCCATGACAGTAGTTATATCTTTAAATTGGGGTTTTTCTACCTTAGCACTGTGGACACTTTGGGTGGATAACTGTCATGTGGCTGTCCTGGGCATGGTACAATGTTTAGCAGCATTCCTGGCCTCTGCCCACTAGATGTCAGTAGCATCTGCTCAGTTGTATCAACCAAAACTGCAGATAGTGCCAGGTATCCCCTTGGGGGCCAAATTGCTTTCGGTTGAAAATCACTAGCTTAGGCTATTAGCAAGTTATCTAAACATCACCAGTTAAGAGTCACATATCATTATGTATCTTGTTGACTGAAGATAGAGTTTTAAAAAGAAGTAATCCTCCAAAAACCTTGACACAATAATCTACTTGGTTATCTAATAATGAAAAAGTATGTTCATATTTTCTACTAATATGTATCTGCTAGTTTCTAAGTAGATTAAACTATTAATATGCTGAATAGCGTATTATAATTTTAAGTTCATTTTGGAGATTTAAATGAAAAGGAGTTAGCTTACAATTAGAGAAGGAAAAAAAAGCAGGGGACAGCAGGGGAGTATAAAAAGATTCAGCTATTACACCTAGAATAATAGAAGAATACAGAGTGCATACACAGAAATTGAGAAATTAGAACAAAGAAGCAATTTCAGAGAGGAAGATCATATAAGTGGACTGCAAGTTTGAGGTATCAGTGGCACATTCAGATGTACCATTTTATCAAGTAGATAGAAATGACTGAAACTTAAAGAAAGGCTGGATAAAAGATCTTGGCACCTTCTGCATGCAGTCACTGGTGAATGTCTAGGAGTGGGTGGGGTTGCCAAGACAGCAAGTATAGAAAGGAAAGAAAAATAAGGATAGCATATAGTTTGTTATGCTGTCTAGAAGACAGAAGAAAAATGCCAGCTGAGAAGAGAAGTGGTCAGGAATTTAAGAAGAGGCTCCAAACAGCAGCATGTCAAGAATTAGGAGAGAGAATTTCAGAATGGGAGTGGAAGTTGTGGCCAACACAGCCAAATCTTGGAGAGAAAAACAGAGGCAGACTTTTATTTAGTACTTTACAAGTTATCAGAGATTTTTACAAAAGAAATTTCAAGATGTTCAAAAGGTTAAGAAGTCAGAGAATTAGGAAAGCAGTGAAATATAAGCTGCTCTGTCAGAGAGTTTGGCATTGACAGGACAGAGATTGAAGATTTCATTGAGAGAGAGGATAATTTCTATGGTATACCTGGGAGCAGAAAGAGGAGATGAATTTCCACAGAGTCTGTGTCAGTAATGAAACAATGTGTTTTATTATAAAATTAACGTAGCCATCTTAAACAGGCACGAGGGATCTTTTTGGGGTGATGGAAATATTCTGAAACTTAATGTGGTATATTGTGTGCAGTAAATTTACAAAAATAATTTAGTTGTGCACTTAAATTGGTTGAATTTTGTGTTATATTTCAACAAATCTGTTTAAAAAGTAATAATACCACTTTATAGGCACATTGGAAAATAAAAAGAGAAAAGGAAAATAACCAATATTCTATTTTTCTAATATAAGCATTATGTTTTTCCTGTATTTTGTCTTTAATTTTTTTATTTTCTAATATCATTACAGTTATGAAGTATACATATTGTTTCCTGCTTTTTCATAGACATCTCTTCATAATACAGCACAATATTTATAACCTTAATTGTTCATAAATGCATAGTTTTATATTGAGAAGAGATACTTAATCATTCTGATATTCTTTCAAATCAGACATCAAAATAAATCAGTCATATAAATACTGTTTTAAGAACTGGTATGAATTAAATCGGGCACGGTGGCTCACACCTGTAATCCTAGCACTTTGGGAGGCCAAGGCGGGTAGATCACCTAAGGTCAGGAGTTTGAGACCAGCCTGGCCAACGTGGTGAAACCCCTTCTCTTCCAAAAAGTACAAAAATTAGCCAGGTGTGGTGGCAGGAGCCTGTAATCCCAACTACTCAGGAGGCTGAGGCAGGAGAATCACTTGAACCCAGGTGGCAGAGGTTCTGCAACATCCGAGATCGTGCCACTGCACTCCAGCCTGGGTGTCAGAGTGAGACTCCATCTCAGAACAAACAAACAAACAAACAAAAGCTTGTGAATTAAATAGTACATATGGAATGATTAATTTTGATGAGAAGAGCCCATTTTTCTAAAAGAAAGTAGGGAAAGAGAAGATGTATGAAGATACTGAGGAGATAGTTTGAGTTGGTCAAAGGGGAAATTAAGGTCATTTTTTCTGAGTAGTTGGAATTTTCTCCAGTGATACGATGTGATAATGTGATTCTCCAGCGTATGATGAGAGTCAAATGGAAACTTGAAGACAGCAGGAAGGTTTGGAATTGCTTTTTGAGAACCACGAGAGAAAGTTTTAAGAAAAGAGAGAGACAGAAAAGTATAATGTGCAGACTAGAAAAAAATACAGCGCTGCAGAAAGTTTACTGCATGGTTCTAGGATGCACAGCCATGAAAGGAGAAAGCCAGCTCTGAGGGGTCCCCAAACGAGGGACTAGAATTACGCATGTAACACAGAACATGGTGATAAGAGATTCTGTGATACTGGCAAAGAGCACTGTTACTGACTGTGGTGTGCAGATGATAAGCTGAGTAGGATCAGGAGACCCTGGAGTACAGGAGGAGATTTTGCAGGAGGCTGTGGTCAGAATAGGGATTCTTAAAAATGCAAGGTTCCGGGCATGGTGGCACGAGCCTGTAATCCCAGCTACTCAGGAGGCTGAGGCAGGAGAATCGCTAAAACTGGGGAGGCAGAGGTTGCAGTGAGCCGAGATCAGACCACTGCACTCCAGCCTGGTGACACAATGAGCCTCTGTCTCAACAACAACAACAACAAAATAATAATAAAAAAATAAAAATTCAAGCTTCAGGTTTAAGCAGGACTATTTAGGTATTTAGTTCAAGTTAATTATCAGTCAGGTCATGACAATACTTTTAACACTGGCTTCTCTGAGAAGTCCAGGTGTGATAGATAGTACTTGAATCAGCCTCACCTATTCACACTTTCCTTAGTTGCTGGTATCATTTTCCTCTCTCACTGTATGATTTATAATTGCTTTTGCATCTTATATCTTCATTGCTTATATGTGCTTTTATTATAATACACGTAATGTTTTTGCAAACATAAGATATACAATGTTTTTGAAATGGATAAAAACTCCCGCTCACATGAGCTCACCATCACCTCTATTTATTAAAATAATTAATACTATTTTCTTATATCTAGATTGTGAAAGATGCATACCAAGAAAAGACAGCCACAGTTTATCCTGAACCGCAAAACAAAGAAGCATTTATCCGCTCCCAGATGTATAGTACTGATTATGACCAGATTCTACCTGATTGTTATTCTTGGCCTGAAGAGGTCCAGAAAATACAGACCAAAGTTGACCAGTAGGAATAATAACAAACATTTCTGACTCTATTAATGAGGTCTTTAAACCTTTCATAATTTTTAAAGTTTGGAATCTTTTATAATGATTCATAAAATGCTTAGATTAAGATTTTACTTAACAGTCTAAAAATTGATTGAAGAATATTGATATAAATTGGGATAAACATCATTTGAGACAATTTTGCTTCATTTTGGCTTCTCGTTATTTATGGTTTCTATCTGAATTATTCTGCCTACATTCTCTTTAAAAGCTATTGTAGCTACTACTGAGAAACTCATTGTTTTTATACAGGAAACTAATGAGAAGACCAAAATTAGTAATACATTGATATAATCAACATTAAAACGCATAATTCTTTTGTTGACCATTTTGTTAAAATCTACTTTTTTAAAAAAAAAAGGTAGAAATGAATCTAGGCGTAGATGAACTTTTGCTAAGCAGAAATAACATAACACTACGTTGTTGCCCAGAGAAAGATAACTTCTCAGGTATTTTTATTCCAGTCCTAGATCATATATGTTCTTTAGTGCAGCTGAATTCTAAAATTTTTAAGAAAGATCATTGCTGTTTACAATGCCTTGTACAGCCTTAGATTTTAATATTATTTTGTCATTGTTATAGCTCATAGAGTAAAGCTATTATTACCTTGCTCTAGAGCCAGAAATCCCACCTAAAACCACCTTTATTTCCCCTTGATCAATCATCCTATCCTTCAGCTACTATACTGTTGCTACAGGGCCGTTGTAGACTGTGGCGCCTGTCCAGAGGTTGATACCTTCAGTTCAGCACAGCCTGAGCAGTGAGAAGGTCTGAAAGGAGAGAATAAAGTTAAGATACTTGAGAAAGGGCTGCCTGAGGAACTGACCTCTTAAAGATCTCAGGAGTCAGTTCCTACTGGAGTTACCTGCCATAATGGCCTCTTGAGCAACTCAAGTAACTAAGAGCTCACTGTGTTATAATCACCTCACTTTCTCCTGAATTTGGACAAAGTGTTATAATTGAGTTTCCAATATCAGAAATTATCTTAAAATAAGATATTAAAATATCTTGATTACCAAGACCATTCTATAAGAAAGAGTAGTTGTATGCCCAGACTGTATTAATTTATTTTAGAAACTAATGGTTGAAGTAATGGAAAAAATTTTAAATTATAAAGCTAAGGTGCAATAACATTTGCTATTCATTTGTAGAATTATTTGAGGAATTTTGTTTTTGAAGTAATGCTTTAAGGAGTGTAAGGTATACAAGATAAATTATACAATAAAATGATTTTATTGAAAGTTGAAGGTTACACAGATTGTTTTAGGTATGCGCATAAGAGGTTAAGGTATTTCTAGAGGTAACATATAGTCAAGAGTTTCCTCAAAATAGTTATTTGAAGAAGAATCAGAATGTCTATGTATTTCTTGTCTATGTTGTCTTAGAGTTCTAACTAAATGTATTTACCCATGCAAAAGATTTATTAAAGCATAGAAAAAGTGAATGAATAAAAATATAAAATAATTGTCTTTGTTTCTTAAAATGTTACACTGTAATGCTGGGTCTTAGGGTCGTATGATTATGTATGATGAATTTGTACAATATTCTAATAACTGCTAATTTCAGTACGAACATCATTCATTTAATATATGTGGCTGGGCATGGTGGCTCAAGCCTGTAATCCCAGCACTTTGGGAGGCTGAGCTGGGCGGATCACCTGAGGTCAGCAGTTCGAGACCAGCCTGGCCAACATGGTGAAACCTTGTCTCTATTAAAAAAATACTAAAATTAGTTGGGGTTAGTGGCTCATGCCTGTAGTCCCAGCTACTTGGGAGGCTGAGGCATAAGAATCGCTTGAATTGGACGTTGCCATGACCGAGATCGTGCCACTGCACTCCAGCCTTGGGGACAGAGTGAGACTCTGTCTCAAAAAAAAAAAAACGTATTCTGGACACTGTGATGTGTGAGCCACTTCCTTTTCCTCAGGTAAAGATAATGAAATAAAGATTAGATAGTTACTTGGTGTCAAGTATGCCACATACATTATTTTAATTTAATGTAGTCCCCTCACTTTCCTTATGAAGTTGATATGTTAAGTAACTTGCCAAGTCTGCAGAGCTAATAAGTAAAGAAAGTAACCTTTACATCCATGTTTACCTTTCTTTACAGCTTCTTCTTCTTTCCCTAGGCTATAGTCTGGAACAGCACTGTCCCATGTGTAATTTTAAATTTCCTAGTAGCTTCGTAAAAAAAAAAAGACACTGGTGGAATTCATGATAATAATATATTTTGTTTAAACCAGTATATCCAAAATATTATCACTTCAACATGTAATCAACATAAAATTATTAAGATAGATTATTTTGTTCCTACTGTCTTCAAAATCCAGCACATATTTTACATTTACATTTTTTTTTATTTTACTTTAAGTTCTGGGGTACATGTGCAGATCTTGCAGGATTGTTACATAGGTATGCACATGCCATGGTGGTTTGCTGCCTCCATCCCCCTGTCACCTACATTAGGTATTTCTCCTAATGTTATCCCTCCCCTACCCTCACCAACAGACCCCAGTGTGTGATGTTCCCCTCCCTGTGTCCATGTGTTCTCATTGTTCAACGTCCTCTTATGAGTAAGAACATGCTGTGTTTGGTTTTCTAGTCTTGTGTCAGTTTGCTGAGAATGATGGCTTCCAGATTCATCCATGTCCCTGCAAAGGACATGAACTCATCCTTTTTTATGGCTGCATAGTATTCCATGGTTACATGTACCACATTTTCTTTATCCAGTCTATCATTGTTGGGTTTGTTCCAAGTCTTTGCTATTGTAAACAGTGCCACAATGAACATATGTGTGCATGTGTCTTTATAATAGAATGATTCCTTTGGGAATATACCCAGTAATGGGATTGTTGGGTAAATGGTATTTCTATTTCTAGGTCTTTGAGGAATCACCACACTGTCTTCCACAATGGTTGAATGAATTTACACTCCCATCAACTGTGTAAAAGTGTTCCTGTTTCTCCACTTCCTCTTCAGCATCTGTTGTCTTCAGATTTTTAATGATCACCATTCTAACTGGCATGAGATGGTATCTCAATGTGATTATGATTTGCATTTCTCTAATGACCAGTGATGACAAGCATTTTTTCATATGTTTGTTGGCCGCATAAATGTCTTCTTTTGAAAAGTGTCTGTTCATATCCTTTGCTCACTTTTTGATAGGGTTGTTTTTTTTCTTGTATATTTGTTTTAGTTCTTTGTAGATTCTGGATATTAATT